>JAXQQM020076763.1:0-14691 GCA_034641835.2 Pinus albicaulis
CATCCCAAACGATAGGCCAAGAAAATATTGTCACTTCAACTAATTCCCATGTTTGATTTTTCATAAGAGAGTCATATTCATCATTCATAGCATTTCTCCATTGTTCATGCTCTTTAGCTTGTTCATAATCAACTGGTTCTACAACATTCATGATATTAGACATCAAGGAATAATCTCTATACCTTGCAGGAAGCTGGGTTTGTCGGGTTGACCTTCTTGGTTCTACAATACCTGTTGGAGTTCCATCCATGATTCTCCTGCTTTGAGGTGAATCTTCCTCTCGTGATGAATCACTGCTGCTGGATGTGCTCATGCTTATTTCATTCTGATCTTGAACCTGTACCTGTACCTGTTCCTGTTCCTGTTTAACCAAAGTATCAATTTTGACATGATCATCATTAGATATATGCCAAGCATCATTCATTGTATCACTTTTATCAGCATTCTCATGAAACACCACATCTCAACTTGCAAACAGTTTATGTGAACTGAGATCAAACAATTTATATGCTTTCTGATCTGTACAATACCCAATAAAAACACACTTGATTTACCTTGCATCAAGCTTTATTCTATTATCCTTAGGAATATGTGCAAAGGCAATACATCCAAATACTCTTAAATGACTGACATCAGGTTTATGACCATAAAGAATCTCAAAAGGAGTTCGAAAAGCTAATTTCTTAGTGGGACTTCGATTCTTCAAATAAACAACAGTATTAATGGCTTCTGCCCAGAAACCATTATAAATGTTTTAACCTTGAAGCATACTGTGAGCACACTCCACCAATGTTCTATTCCATCTCTCAGCAACACCATTTTGCTGAGGAGTATGAGGTACTGTGAACTGTTGTTGGATCCCATGAAATTTACAATACCTGTTAAATGCTCCTGATTATATTCACCACCCTGATCTGATCTGAGAATTTTAATGTATTTGCCTGTTTGATTTTCAATCAAAGTTCTGAATTCTTTAAAATACTCAAAGACATCACTTTTTCTTCGTATGAAATAGACCCATGTATATCTAGATCTATCATCAACAAAAATAAGAAAGTAGGAAGCACCACCAAGCGACCTAGTTTGCATAGGTCCACATACATTAGTGTGAATTAATTCAAGTACATCATATTGTCTTTTCTCTGTATGAACAGGAAACTCCTCTCTATGCTGCTTACCAAGTGCACAAGCTTCACATGGTAAATGTTCACACTTCATAACAGGAAGACCTTCAACCATTGTTTTTCTTTGCAACAACAATAAATCATTGTAATTTAGGTGCCCATACCTATGATGCCATAACTCTGCTATTGACGTTGCTGTGGATGTCAGTGAAACATGACGCTTCATCGTCACATCCAATTTATACAATCCACCAACCCTGGTACCTGTGGAAATAACCCTGTAGCGATCCTGAACATCTTTCACAATACACCCCAATTTACCAAATTCCACTTTTAAATTATTATGATTTTCCTTGTTATATTCTTCTTCATCCTCATAAGGATACTACTGTGTGAACTATCATCCTTTTGGTCTATTAGATTGACTCTTCTTCTTCTTAGGAGTCTTCTTTACCTATGGACATTTATTCTGTAGTTGTCCTATTTGAAAACATATGTGACTTCAAAATTTCGTGTTCTCATAATCAAGGACTTGTGACCAGTAGAAATTGTTGTGCTTCAAATTATATGATCTAGGAGCTCTTTGCTCAAATCAAACTCCACACATATTTTGGCCAATTTGAACATGTTATTTTTGTTCTATCCATATCCTTTTTTTTTTTAATTTACCCAAAGTGTTTCCTATATTCTCAAGAATTTTGTGATCCGAAAAGGAAGGGGTAGGTTTGGAATCCTTACCCAAATCAACATAGAAGAAACCACCATAGTATTTGCATCAAACTCAGGAAACCATGGAATGATGAATAACCTAGCTCTACCCTAAAACTAAGGTCATTCATTTAGTGCAAAATCCTTCTGAGTTTCAAATTGGACTATGAAAAAACCTTTTGATAAAAGGTATATGTCACTCTTTGCAGTCCATGAGGAGAAAATCCAATGAATTAAAGCTTCAGGTTTTGGCCAGAAGCCATTAAATCTACAAATTACCGCTTTAGATTGTAAAATGGAGAAAAGAGAGGAAACCTCAGGGAGATTTACCTCCATAGATGGAACTTTCTCTAATTGCTAAAAAATATAAGGGCCTGGAACATATTGATCTTGTTATGTTTTGGCAGAGGATTTCCCTTAAATTTCTTCTTTGAAAAAGAAAAAGGAGCCATTTGCAGCTGTGGCACCATTAGTGTCCCCATGCAGCCTTGAGTTCGATATGATATTTGAATTCCTTAGAATACTAAAATCTTTAAGTTTAAAGGGTTCCTGCAACATGTTATTTTCAAATTGTAGACTTTGGGAGAATGTAGGCAGGCCCCACTTTTCCTGAACAAGTTGTTTGAGAGACAAAATAGATAGAGACTCCTTTACCCCAAAAAACTAAACTTTCCCACATGAGATTTTTATAAAAAATCTAAGGTGTAAGTTTCATATTATTCTCATTCTATGGAGATGAGACCTCAAATTGGGGCTTATAAAAAGGAACCACATAGCGGAAGACCTCTGGAGGGGGCAGAAGAGATAGAGTTGCCCCCATTTTTTCTGACTTCGAAGCCCGATATATAGGTGGGAGGAAAGAAAAAGGCACAGGGGCCTACAGAAAAACTACAGACACAATTACCCATTTGATTAAACACAACCACCACACAAATATAATGTAAACCAATGAACAATAGTGAGCATGTGAACAGTAAAAGGATGATACCGAGAAAGAGAGGCGGTACTCCCTGATATTATGCCCAAAAGCACCCACTAAGGACCCGCACATGCAAAAACTAATTGTTGGAGAATCCCAATTTAATAAACAAACCACACACAATAGGGAATTGGAGTTATCATGAGGTTGCTCCACATCCCAAACGCGGAGAGGCCAAGAAAATATTGGTTCACGACGACGGCAAGAAAAGAGTATAGCAAAATACACAAGAACCCTAAAAGCCATCATTCTCCCTCCTCTCTTACCTACTTCAAAACTTTCTTACAACCTTATCTTTATGTATTTATATGATAATTATTAAACAACCATATCTTTATGTATTTATATGATAATTATTATTGTTTATAATGGTTAATAAAATTATTACTATTTATAATAGTTTTAATAAAGTGTATGAACTGTAATAAGAAAAAAAAGAAAAAAAAATTGCAAATTTTATTAAAAATCATTAAAATGATTTTTAAGTTTTAAGTTTAATAATATTATAAAATTCAAAATATTAAATCACTTATATTTCATGGGATAAAGAATGCAATGTTTTATGTATATATATAATTCATAAAAATAAATAAATAAAATAAAAAATAAAAAATTATAGTATATAATTTTTTAATATATAATTTAATAATTTGGAAAAAAATACTTTTCTGTATGGAATAACTTTTCCTTTATGAGAAAATAACTATTTTCAGTTTCACTTATTTTTGTTCTTTATATCAAACAAAAATTATAGAGAAAAAGTTATAAACCAAGTATAAATATAAAGAAAAGTTATAACCCTAAACATTTATAAACCAAATGTAAATATAGAAAAAATTAATAACCCAAATGTGATTTATATTGTTTAATGTTAGTGTTTCTTCTAAATCCACAATGAATTATTTATCAATTTCATGTGCTAGAGGTTGAGAATCAACACAAAAACCTTTACATGAAACCTTACTTTAACTTATAGATAAACTTCTTAACTTTTTTTATTTTATTTTTTTCCTCGTAAAAATTCATAATTTTTCATTAAGTCAAGAAAAATTACATGTTGCATGTAGCAGCATATTCCAACATCTGCAAATGTATCAAAAATAATCATCTCCCAAAGGAGTCCAATATCTGTCATGTGTCATACTGTTAGTCCATCTAAAACTATGTTAATATGTACAAACAGAAAAATAAAAAGATAGATAGTTGCCGCATAAATAATAATGTATATTCATAGTAATGATAATTTTGATCACCAAACAAAAGTCAGGAAGTCCAAAACTGCAGTAAATGAGGGACTGCCTCCTGTTCGCCCAAACCATCAATAAAAGCCCAGTGATAGTACTGATAAACCTTTGTTGCATCATGCTCTGTGATATGCCAACGACCCCAATCTAACTGCGAGGCTTCCTTGGATAATTGGTCGGACATCTGGTTCCTATGTATGTAAATATGTGAAATGGAAATAATATCAAAAAATGCTTTTAACATCAACTTCATCCAGAATAGAAGAAAGAGTATGTGAGTGACATTGTGCTATTATGTTGAACCAGTTGATAAAAATTTGAGAATCCCCGAAGATCTGAATCCTGTTGCAACCCTTTTCCCAAGAGAATAGGAAAAGTAGACGAAGGCTATAAAGTTCAGCATAGTTATTAGTACCCGAGCCAAGCCCTATCTTGAGATGAAAATAGTGAGAATCAGATAAATATAATACGACACCCCCACCACATCCATTTACATTCGAGGCCCCATCAAAATAAGCCCATGGGATGGTTCAGTCAATGATCTCAGGCTGAAATGTTCTAACTGGAGTAGGGGTATTATCATCAGGGATGAGGTTGCATAAGGATATGATACTCCTGTGGGAGGACAACCAATCAATGGGTTTATCCTGGAAGATGAAGTGGTTTCTAGTGATCCAGATCCCCCAAGCCATGAGAAGTGGGATGTTACGATCTTTTATATGATGAGCGTCCCGCCACCAATTGGTCCAAGCCATGCAGATTGAGGTACCCTCCCAATTGAGTGAGGATCCCAGGGAATCAAGGGTGGTGCGCCAGAAATGTTGAATGACCGGGAAATCAAGGAATAGGTGGTCAAAACTCTCCACATGGGAGAGACAAAGCAACAACGAGGTGGTCCCTGAAAATCTCGTCAGTTGAGGTTGTCCTCAATAGGGATATAGTTGGATAGTATACACCACATAAGGAGTCTAGATTTAGCAGGAGCCTCTAATTTCCAAAGGGGTGCCCACCACCGAAGCTTGGATTGCAGTTCAGCATCAACAATAAGCACTTTGTATCCAACTTTTGGGATGAATCTTCTAGATGATGAGGGAGCCTAAATTAATTCATCCACCTTATCAGTAAGTTGAACATAGGTGGCATGTAGAGCATGGATGTAACGACGCTAGTCCGGCCAATATTCAACAGGTAATTACAAACACTGTGCAGACAGCCACACCTGAGCAGCCTAGGAGGTGTTGATAGGATCAGCAATCTGAGCCAAATGGTAAATGTCGGCTCTATCCGAATGTTGTATGATGTTGGGTGGCAGGATGTATTCCTGTCCAGAACCCTACCATGCATCAACGTCGATTTTGACACAAGAACCCAACCCAATTTGCCAAGCCAGACTAGTCTAAATCAGATGAATAGAATGAGTGATGGCCTTCCAAATGATCGAAGCACTCAGAGTGGGGGTGATCGGTTCACGAATCCATTGCAGGGTAGCCCTGGGAGCAATATATTTCAAGGCATAAATGACTTCCTTCCATAAGTTGTTGCCACTTATAATATGCCATTCCATCTTGGCTGCTAGAGAAGCCACAAATTTAGGAAAGTCCTTCAGCCCCCAACCTCCCCAAGCCTTTGGAAGAGTAACCTTATCCCAAGAAATCCATGCAAATGTCCTGTCATGATCTTTGTTTCTCTAGAGAAATCCCTGCATATTTGTTGTATTCGAGATAAGACACCTTTTGGTAGGTGTTGAGTCTCAAATCTGCATCTTTCCCATACACCTTTCTAGACCTTTTTCATTCACCTGAACCTTCCAAGTTGTCAATATCATTGTATATTAATTGCAAAAGAGCATCTAAAATGGTTTTTAACTATATTTTGTGTCTGCTGTTTGATTTAGATTTTTTCTCATTTAGCTGCGGAATCTTGCCACTTTCCGCAGCCATTTTGTGAAAGTCTATGTTACAGGTGTCTTCAGGAAAAACGAGCCACATGGGCAAGTCAGAAATGATGTGGACATGGATCGTGTCCTATTGGCTCGAGAAAATTCACCTAAGGAGGCTACGGTCAAAGGTGGCCAAGTGGAAGTCAACCGTAGAGTCCCACGGTGACAGGACTCTGTTTCTCGTCACGTGGAGATTTCTATGGCCGTTTCTGAATTGCGGGAGACAAATCAACATCTGTACATGGCTCCATAAGCCGAATTCAAACATCCACTCTTCATAAATTTACTCCTCAACGCGGTCATGATCCTAGATCTCTGGACGTAATGGTTTACGTGTTTTGTATCAGCATAAACTTTAGGAAATTAGTTACATCACCTTCAGTTATAAATAACGCGTTTGCATACGCATAAGAGTTAGTTTTTATTAGTCTCCATTAGCCTCCAGATATCTCTGTAATGTAATTATGTTGCCACTGTGCCGTAATATCACCTTTCTGTTATGACTGCATTTTAATATATAAGAAGACTCTGTTTCCAAGCGTAATTCGTACTTGAAGTCTGTTGCCAAGGCTGGTGTAGAGGGCCCCTGCACACGCTGAGGTTTTGTGCATTATTGTATAGTTCTTGTTTTATTTCTTTAAGCTCATTGTGCCATAATTCATTCATGTGTTTATACATTGCATATTTCATGGTATATATGCTTCATTTCTGTTTATAATCTTTCATGCTTTACATCTTGCTTCTGTCCATAATCTTTCATGTTTTATGTTATTGTTAACTGATCAGTGTTCTTGTTTCAGGTTATAAATAGGCAGCCCCGGCATTTGCATAACTTTTTGACTAATGACATGGAATTAATATTGTTCTGCTGCTAATTTACTTTTCTTAGTTTCTGTTTAATTTCAGTACTGCTTTGTTTATTTCAATCTTGCACATTTGTTTCAGTAGTTAGATTTAGATATATCAAATTGTTCATATCATTTTCAGTTACCTCCGAAAGCCACAGCTAGACTGATGGTGAGGGATTGAATTATGAATGTATAGTTTGATATTAGTTTACTTTCTGCAAGTTAAATATATTAAATTGCTCATGACATCTTCAGTTACCTCCGAAAGCCACAGCTGGACTGATGGTGAGGGATTGAATTATGAATGTGTAGTTTGATATTAGTTTACTTTCTGCAAGTTAGATATATTAAATTTCTCATGACATCTTCAATTACCTCCGAAAGCCACAGCTGGACTGATGGTGAGGGATTGAATTATGAATGTGTAGTTTGATATTAGTTTACTTTCTGCAAGTTAGATATCAGGTTACTCAAATTGTTTATGGTTACCTCCGAAAATCATAGTTGGACTAATGATGAGGGATCAGAAGATAAGTTGATGTAATTTGATTTAGATTTACTTTGTTGCAACTTTTGGATTTCTTTCAGCATAGTTTCTTTTGTGTTTGAACAGCAACAAGAATAATAAGTTTCATGATCAGTAGTTCATTGTTTGATTTATTAGACTAGCAGCACATTTTCATTTCAGCAGCACATTTTCATTTCCTTTCAAGTTTTTTCATTGTATGTTTCAAATTCCTTTTGAAGTTTCAAGTTGGTAAATCATTATAAAGGATATCATTTCCTTGAACAATCATAACCATACTTGTTTTTATTTTTCCCATCTCACATTAGAAAACCAAAAACGACAAAAATTTAAGAAATAGGTTATCTTGCACATATAGTGCGCCACATTTCATCAGCTTACGAATCCCGGATTGATAAATTAATGTAGCAATTTAGGACACACTAAATTGACCAAACATTTTGGCGCTGTTGCCAGGGAAGTGTAACTAGGTAGCCAATTTCTTAAAAAAAAAAAACAAAATAACAAAAGAAGGGAAAACTTGATAACTTCTTGAAGTATGCTCTCCTCTTGCACCTAGTGTGATCTGGAGGATCAGAAAAGAGAGTTATTGGTTTATTAATTTCTTAAGTATGCTCTCTTCTTGCACCTAGTGTGACCTGGAAGATCAGAAAGAGAATTATTAGCCCAACTTTAAAAAAAAATAAAAATAAAAATAAAAAATGACATGCATAGAGCAAGAGATTCTAGGGGAAGGTTTATAGCTAAAGCCAAGAGTTAGATTTTCACAACTCCATCTTCTTCAAGGCATAGACCAGATTCACCACCATCTACCCCTAGCCTTAAGATTTTTGGAATTCAAGGAGCAGCTGAATTAGAGGATTCTCCTATACCACCTACTAAATCCCATTTAGAAAACAAAGAGACTCTCTCTCATCCTCCCTTGATAGAAAAACTAGAGGACTTTAAGGACTCTAAAGAAAATATCATGGCAGAGGAAATAATAGATGGATTTGGAGGGAGAGGTAGAGGTAGAGGAGGAGGAAACAATGGAGACAACAATGGTGAAGATAATAATGGAAGAAATAGGGAAGGAGATAACTTGTTTGGATTCCCTATAGTTGATGAGGAAACTCATACAACAATGAAAAATATCTCACCATATGTCCTCCCCAAATTTTATGGATTGCGAAGTGAGGATCCTAAAACATTTCTGTTTGAGTTTGAAGTTGTGTGCCGAACCTATGACTATATGGAAGACTCTCAAAAACTCAAACTGTTTCCTTCAACTTTGAAGGGAGCTGCTTTGAAATGGTTCATGGGATTAGCTACTCAATCTATTAGGACTTGGAATGATATGAAACAAAAAATTTTGGATAGATACTTGGACTATTGTATGCCCACCAATCACAAGGATGAGGTATTCAAAATGATGCAAAAAGAAGACGAAAATTTGGAAGATTTACTTGAAATATTTCAATACAACTTGAAAAGAGCAAAGATGAGCAACTTAGATGATGAAACCTTGAAAGCCCTCATATTAAAAGCCATTAGAGATGAATGGATAGATATTTTGAACATGATGGGGAAAGGAGACATTTCTCAACTTCCACTTCGTGACATAACAGAACTATGTGTCCATCTCTCAAGAGGAAAATCTAAAACAGGAAAAGGGCTTAGGGATCCTTCTCTTATCAGGGCTAACAAATCTGCAACTGGATCAGTAAGTAGGGCAGAGATTGGCAATATGCTTGATGAATTCAAAACTGATATCTTAGGGAGCCTTAGTGAACAACTAGACACCCTTAAGATCCAAAACAAGCAGAAAGCAGAAACAGATGCTCTAGCCATCTTTTGTCCTAAATGTAGGAAGAAACATGCTTTAAGGGAATGTCCCTTGGATGAAAAAGTTGTAGAAACATGTATGATTTGTTCAGAGAATCATGAGACCAAGGATTGTCCTTCAATTCCCGGACTCAAAGCTGTCTTTCAAGAAGATCCAAATTCAGTAGAATCTCTCTGTTTTGTTGCAAGAAGACCTTGGTAGGGGCAACAAACTCAAGGGTTTAACAACCCTATGAATCTTCAAACCCCACCAAATTGGAATCTTTGGCAACAACCTTGGCCCCAACATCAAAATCCATATCAGCCATGGGTACAAGGGATGCAAAATCCTTATGGGAGATTTGCTCAATTTTATCAATATCCTCCATCTTTTCAAAATCAACAAGCTCCACAACTTCCAAACCTAAATCCACAACTTTCATTGCCATTTCCACAACAACAACCTTCTTAACAAAATCCAAATCCTCAACTCATGCTCCCATACCAACAAAAGACAAATCAACTTCCAGCTCAGCCATTGCCAAATCCTAACAATAAAAATCCTCATAATACTTACATGGTAGAAGGACAACAATTTCCTACCTATATGATTGTTCCTCTCAATGATGTACAACTCAGATCTGGTAGAGTTTTAGAAAAAACTTCTATAGATATTCAAGAGCAAGATACCTCTGAGGAGGACTCTCTTAAAGTCAATGAGGGTTCTGAGGAAGCATCTCTTCAAAATTCAAACATTCAAAAAGAAAAAGAAAAGTTAACACCCACAACTCCTATAGTTGAGCAACCTGCATCTTCATCTACACCTCCTTTTCCGAAAGACTACAAATTGACAATGGGTGGAAAAACAAATCTTGTTGCCTAACTATGATTTTCTAGATGAATTGAAGAATGTTTGTATCAAGATTCCCTTGCTACAAGCCATTCGAGAGATTCCTATTCTAGCAAAAACAATAAAGGATTTGAGTTTCAAAAGACCAAGAAGGAAACTAAAAGACACAAGAAGAATCCACCTGGTAGGAAAGATTGCAGATATTATGATGGGAAAAATTACCATGCAGAAGTATGTAGATCTAGGAAGTCCAATTGTCAAGACACATATAAATGGGATATAAATTCCAAACACATTGATTGACTTAGGGGCTGCTATTAACATTATGAGTAGACAAACTATGGACCAGCTAAAACTTCCTAACCTTCTTTTTACACCTACTTTACTGCAACTTGCAGATCGATCCATTATTAAACCAGATGGTGTATTAGAAGATATTTCAGTCTCCTTAGATTCTTGGGAATATCCAGTAGATTTTATGATTTTGACTCCCAAGAGTAATCTAGGAGGGCACCCACTTGTCTTAGGAAGACCTTGGCTAGCCATATCTGATGCTTTCATTAGTTGTAGATCTCGGGATATGTACATTTCTAATGGTAATTCGACAAAGAAATTCAATTTGTATCCTCCAGCAAAAGCAATCACAGAAGTAGGAGACAATGAATGGGTTGATGATGAGGACACTATACAACCCGTCTTTACCATTTCTGAAATCAGTGAGGATAGTCAAATTCTGAACACATCAGAAAATTTTGAGACATCTTCAGAATATGACCCCACACAATTTCAGTTGGAATCTGACATAGAATATTTATCATCAAGACAAATGTCTCTTTACTCTATGGAAGAGTTTGGTAGTTCTAATATTGAGATTTTTCCAGGAAAAACACTGAATATCAACAAACTTTTGGAAGAATCACAACAAGAAGAACTAACCAAAATCTTGCAAAAACATTCTACTACATTTGCATGGGAGTATACTGACATGAAGGGTATTGATCCTAAAACTTGCATCCATCATATCTATATTGAGGAAAACAGTAGACCAATCAGACAACCTCAAAGAAGGATGAATCCAAATCTTAGGGAGATAGTGAAAGAAGAGCTCCAAAACTACTCAATGTAAACTTCATTTATCCAATTTCAGATAGCCGATGGGTTTCTCCTTTGGTTATAGTACCTAAAAAGAATGGTAAATGGAGGGTGTGCATTGATTACAGGGAATTGAACAAAGCAACTTTAAAGGATCACTTTCCTTTGCCTTTTATTGATCAGGTATTAGATACATTAGCAGGTAAAAAGTACTTTTCATTTTTGGATGGTTTTAGTGGCTATAATCAAATTCAGGTAGCACCTGAAGATAAAGATAAGACCACATTTACTTGTCCATGGGGAACTTTTGCCTACCGAGTGCTTCCTTTTGGGTTATGTAATGCACCAGCAACATTCCAAAGAGCAGTACTAGGAATTCTTTCTGATCTAATCCATGATTGTGTAGAGGTTTATATGGATGATTTTACAGTTTATGGTAATTCATTTGAAGAGGCATTAGAAAATTTGGAAAAAAGTTCTTATAAGATGTAAAGAAACAAACCTTTCATTAAGCCATGAAAAATGCTTTATGATGTTTACTGAAGGGATTGTTTTAGGACATCATATTTCAGGAGATGGGATTAAGGTTGATAGATCAAAAGTTGAAGTCATATCCAAGTTACCTATTCCAAATTGTCAAAGAGATGTTAGAAGTTTTCTAGGATTTACTGGTTACTATAGAAGATTTATAGAAAACTTCACTAAAATAGCATCTCCACTTTTCAAATTGCTTACAAAAGATTGTGAATTCAAATGGGATCCTGAATGTCAATCAGCCTTTGAAACTTTGAAAACAAGAATATCTGAAGCACCTATCTTGAGAGGACCAAATTGGAAACTCCCTTTCCATATTTCTACGGATGCTTCAGATACAGCTCTGGGAGCTGTGTTGGGTCAAAAATATTTAGTCCCTTATGCCATTTATTATACCAGTAAAAATTTGACTCCCACAGAGTTAAACTATACTGTGACTGAAAAAGAGTTTTTAGCTGTTGTTCATGCGATTAATAAGTTTAGACATTATATAACAGGCTATGAAACTTTTATTCATACTGACCATTCTGCAATTAGATATTTAATGAACAAACCTGTTACTAATGGCAGAGTGACAAGATGGCTCTTACTTTTACAAGAATTCAATATTACTGTGTTGGATAGACCAGGAAAACAAAATACAGTAGCTGATTTCTCGTCTAGGATTCAGAATACTAAAGAAGATTCTCCTGTAGAGGATAAGTTTCCCGATGAATACTTGTTTGCAGTAACTATTAAGACTCCTTGGTATGCAGATATTGCTAACTATTTGGTTACAGGGAAACTGCCTTCACATTTATTTCCAAATGAAAAACGAAAAATTATTCAGGAGAGTTCAAAATATTCATGGATTTCTAACGAATTGTTTAAAACAGGGCCAGATCTTGTGATCAGAAGATGTGTCAGGGAAGATGAAATGCCCGATATTCTTAAGGCATGTCATGATGAACCATGCGGCGGACACTTTGCAGACAAAAGGACGACCTATAAAATCCTCTCTTTAGGATATTATTGGCCTTCCCTCTTCAAAGATGCAAAACAATATGTCAAAAGGTGTGACAGCTGCCAAAGAGTAGGGAAACCTACCCTTTCAAATGAAATGCCATTGCAACCATAGGTACTCATTGAACCCTTTGAAAAATGGGCTTTAGATTTCATTGGACCTATTAATCCACCATCTAAGCAAAAGAAGTATATATTGGTTTGTACCGATTATGTTACTAAATGGGTGGAAGCCAAAGCATTAGTGTCTGCTACTGAAAATTCAGTTGTTAATTTTCTTTATGAGGATATTTTTACTCGCTTTGGTGTTCCAAGAGAAATTGTGACAGATCAGGGAAGTCAATTCACATCCAACTTGGTGGAGAAATTGATGGAAGAATACAAAATCAAGCACAGAAGATCTACTCCTTACCATCCGCAAGAAAATGGTCAAGTGGAGTCCACAACCAAAGTTCTTGAAAATATCATCACCAAAACTGTTCATCTACATAGAAGAGATTGGGCAGAAAGGCTTCCTGAAGCCTTGTGGGCCTACAGAACTACATGGAGAAATACAACAGGACATTCTCCCTATGAACTTGTTTATGGGAAAGAAGTCTTGCTCCTCATTGAGTTCCAAGTCAAGACCTTCAAGATAGCAGTTCAGTTGGGGATGGACTTATCAGAAGCCCAAAAGCATAGAATGGAGCAGTTGAATGAGCTAGATGAGATCAGACAAGAAGCAATTTTAAGAATTGATCTAGTTCAATATCAAAGAGCTAAATGGCATGACAAGTACATCAAAGAGAAGAAGTTTCAAGAAGGAGATTGGGCATTGTTATTTGATTCCAAGTTTGAAGATTTTCAAGGAAAATTTCAGACTCATTGGCTTGGGCCATATGAGATTGACAAGATCTTTAGCAATGGAGCGGTAAGAATCAAGACCATTGATGAGTTTCAATCTCCTCTTATTGTGAATGGCCATAGATTGAAATTTTATCATAAGCCACTCTCAAAAGAGGATTTTGTCAAAATGTTTCAAGAAAGTTCTGCAATCAGGCTGGTACAGAAGAATTCTTCTTCTCCACCAGCCTAGCTTTTGTTCTTTTCAGTTTAAAAAAATAAAAAAATAAAAAAAATTGTATAAGCCTAAAAACCAATCACTGATTGGCAGTCTTATACAAAAAATATAGGGTGAAAATCAGGAACACCTGACACTCTATATTTTCCAAAAAAATCTCTCTTTCATTTCACAAGTTTTGTGACCACCCACTCCATTCCATTCCACTTCATTCCACTTCATTTCACTTCATTTCACTCCATTCCACTTCATTTTATCTATTTCATTCCATTTTCACCAATAAAATTCTTTTTCATGACCATTTCCATCTAGTCATTTGTCATCCATTCATTTCCATTCACCCAAATAATAGCTGTGTCAGTTTCCGCAGCTGACATCTGTTTCCGCAGCTGACACCAGTTTCCGCAGCCAGAAGCAGATTCCGCAGCTACCACTCTGTTTTCAAAAGAATGTACAACCAGATGTTATTTCCATAATCATGAAATAAAATGCAGGTATGAGGACCAAAAATGAAGACATGGAGCATTCAAGATATCAATGAGGAGCAACAAATTGAAGACCAAGGAAAAAGGCAAAGATTCCAAGGTATGAGTAAAATTCATTTCAAATAGCATTGAAAACACATTTTTATATAATTCTAAACCATAAGCTCCATCCATTATGTGCAATGATTATATTGACAAATTCTGTAACCCTTTCACGATCTCCATATGATCCTCCCGCATTCATTCTCAAACGGTTCCATAATTAAACCCCCGATCTTCACTCATACTCCGATATTCCACCGGTGACAATGAGACGTAGTTGATTTGACCACGGGCTCTTACAGCCACATAAATCCATAGCCGTTGTTTAAACGTGCTCACATTTATTTTGCAGCCACCAAATTTCAAAACACTGCTAGATGTGTTATACTCCTCCTATTGTTCTGTCAATCTCACAGTCGTATCTCTGTCGTGCTCACGAAACCCCTCTCTGTTCC
>JAXQQM020077452.1:0-139965 GCA_034641835.2 Pinus albicaulis
TTCGCGATTTGACCCTATGACATCCTACTGGCTGTTGATATTTTTCTTTAGGGATATTACAAAGATTCTGCTTTATAAACTGGAAGTCTTCGAAACAAAAGGGTTCAGAACCCTCTTGCATCATTAAATCATGTATTTCATCTTCCACACCTTCATCTGTAATCTGACCTTCAATTTCGTTTGGTGGCTGCAAATCTGGAGCTGGGGAGGGTTTTGTATCCAAAATGATTTCATCAGTCATTTCAGGGGAAGATTTCTCATTAACAACTTGCTCAAGAATTCTGCTATCTGTCTCATCCTCAACATTAAAACTGAGAGATTGTTGATTTCTTACAGACTGCTCATTTGAAGATTTACTATGCAATTTACCTTTCAAAAACTGGAATGATTCAAAACAAAATGGTACGGAGTCACCTTGTAGCATTTGATCATGTGTGCTAGATTCCATGTCCTCATTTACAACTTGGCAATCAATGGCTTTCGGGGATTGCAAATCTGAATATGAGAAATCTTGAACAAAGTTTTCATTGCGCTCAAGATGGTCCAGATCAAGGCTTGTTGGCAGTTGATTTCTGATTGCATGGAAATTGTCTCTGATGAACTGAAATGAATCAAAACAAAAAGGCAAAGATCCTTCACTTACTTCATCATTGTCATAGCTGATATGTATCGGTTGATCACTGTAATCGAGCTGCTGAAAGTGAACTTCCTTCCCGCACAAACTAGCTGCTGATTTGTCTGCAAGATTAGCTTCTGTTTGGAGAACACAATCATCATCATACTGATAAAAATGAGGCAAATCATCAGTAAACAACACATCATCAAGCATACATGTCATATCAACATCTCTCTCTTCTTCAAAATGATCTATAAAAAAATCACTATGACAACTGGGATAAGAAACAAAATGTTTTGGTTCAGCCACTCATTCTTCTTCAATCAGCAAGTCATGGGCTTGAACATTATACTCCTTCCTTGTGGTTTTCTTTTGCATAATCTCTTATACTGCGCTTACCAACATGTCAAGATTTACCTCTAGAGATGTCGATTTCTCCGGATCTATGTTTTTCATCTCTTCTTCCTTCAACCTCGCCCTTCGAATCAGCAAATGAGTCTCTACATTTACTGCACTGTTTTGTATCTCTGCAAGTGTTGCATATTTCTTTCTCTCAACTGAAACTCCATTTCTGGATCAAAGGCACCCGTGTCGTGCAAGAGAGTATATCTAGGAGAAGGTCTTATATCAGCTAGCATTGAAAAATATACTTGGTTAAATATGGCAGAAAACTGTTGTACTGTCTCCCCTGACAGTCTTTTCAGCTGGGCATACTCGTCTATAATCAAGAAAAGGTTTTGTCCGATCATCCACCTGTCAAGGAAAACTTTAACGAACTGCTGGAAATCTGAGATGGTTGCATCAGGCAAGGATTTGAACCAAATCTTGACTTTGCCTTGCAAAGAAAGAGCAAAAAGTCTAATACTAACATCTTCATCATCAACTTCAAAAAGATCTAGAAAAGTCTCTACATTCTGCACATTTTGCTCAACGTTGACCTTGTTATATTCACCGTCGAATCTTGGTAGATATAGGTAATAATTTGCAGGGAAAGCATGGAGAACGGAAGGTAAAACAAGAGGTTTATACCTATTGGGGACTATACAAGTTGTAGGAGTATATACAAGAGCTACGAGATCAGTTTTGTCTTCTTTAGGCTCATCACTCCGAAGAGAGTCATCATAAGATGTGGGAAAAGTAAGGAGGCCAGGATCAAAGGGAAACTCAGTATTTACACTTTTTGAATAGGTCGAGTGAATATTTTGAAAAACTTTCAGGACATCTTCAAGGACAGCAAAGAAGTAATTTGCAAGGAAGCAGACTAGATCCTGAATACCATTCCACTTTGGATACTTGAACTTTGTGTAAGATCCTTCCATTTTCTCAGAGAAAGAGTTAGTCCTCTAGTGGAGTCTCTACATGAGTTGGAGACACTAGGTGAATCATTTCAGCCTTCTTATGTTTGATCGTTGTCCACCATCAACCATCAGATCTGAACTTGATACATGTACTGGGGCAATTCACAAGTTAAGTGTCACGTTCACAAGCTAGACCGGAGATTGACTGAAGTAGCGTTTATCTACTATGCACTCGCAGAGCAAGAGCAGTTCGAAGGCTACCTGGCATAACTTTAGGCTCCGTTTTTAGCTTATAAAAACAAATAACACCAACAAGCAAACCATTTTCTCCCCAGTATGGTCGCCACTATGTTATGGCCTAAATCCACCTTAGGCTGAAGGAAGGCGGGATTCAGGGTAACAACAAACCACGCTCGGCCTCGTAGCTAGCCCTACGAGGACATGAGAGGGCTCTCTCTGGGTCAATCTTAATGAAAATATTCAAAGGGGCCTGAGATGACTAAAACAACAACTGATATTAGGCTAGATAAACAAATAGGAGGGTCTGATTTTGATTTTTAGGGGTTTTTGTTGGAAAAAGGGAAAAACAATTTTGGGCTTGGGGATGAGGCCAAATTCTTGCAGAGTTCAAGTTGGGGTAGGGTAGGAAATGACTTTGATGTCTTAGATCAAATGAATGGATTGAAAATACTGCTGTGGAGCTGAAGAGGGCAAGAGAGTGCAAGGATCCTCTTCAAACTGACGAAAAACATGTAAAACTAAACAAAAGTTTAAGGCAGAGCACCAACAAACTAATGAATTCTACCTCAATTACTCATTTGTTTAATTCAGAAGAAAAGAGAAGGAAAATGGAATACATATAACATTAATGAAACTTAAAATAACATGGAGAAAAACATCATCAAAACTCAGAAGCCACAAGGATCCCAACAAGTGCTGCAACACTCTCGTCCTTCCTTTGCCAAAAATGCAGAAGTGATGTACAATGGAGTGCCAAACTATTCCCAAGAGTCCAACCTCTGAAAATTATTGAAGAAATACATGATATAGACAAGCCTAACTCCTTCCCATGCCTCTAGGGGTCGAGCTCATCCTTCTAGGATCTATTTCAACCAATTCTAAACATGGAACTAAAATCTAGGCAGCCAAACAACTTGCCTCTATATGCTAGCAAACTAATCCATTCACTTAATTTTCACTTTTTAGTGAATGAATCCTCTAGAAAAAGTAAAAATGTGCCAAAATTACATCATAGTCACCAAATTACATCAATGTAGATCAATAATTACATCAAAAAGTGAAACTAGGCAAACTGGCCGAATTTCTGAGTTGAAAAGTAAAAATTGGACCAAAATCCTCTATGCGCCGCGCCACTTTGGACCTATTTTTGGGGCACTTCCTGAAGTCCAAATTGAGCTCATGATAGCTCGTTGGAAAGCCTTGGATGTCTGCTATCCAACCCAAGTGGAAATTTTCAATTTGTATGTCATTTTCCCCTCAAAAACTGCAATCTCCCAAGACTGGTTCCTGCTGATGCAAAAAGTGGCAGAAAGGCCATTTTTGGAGTGTTTTTGACCTTTAAGACCACCCAGAACTTCATGAAATATTTCAGCCATTCCTGAGCATGCATAATTTACCATAAAAAACCCAAAAATATCAATTTTTCCTCCAGAAGATGTCCCAATCATAAGTGCGCGTCGGGCGGAAAAACCTGTTTTGCAACCAAAATTTTCAAAAATGACAAAATTTTCTCCAAATTTGCTGAAATTTGGAGTGAAGGTCTCCCATCATGTCTCATTCTTAGCCAAGGAAGCTTCGGCCAAGATTCGGAGTGGATCCGGCCTTTTCCGACATTTCAGTGCTTTTCTCAACCTCGCCTTCAGGATCTTCATCCTGGCTCTGCAAACGTGTGTGCGGGCCCAATAGTGGTTTTTCATATGTCTGAGCATGTCTTTGTCCCTATTGGCCTTCGCCAACAGCTTCTCTAGATGAATGTTGACTCTCGTAAGGCAAGTTTCTCGCTCAAAAGGTGTCATGTCACCTGGTCTCTTTCGGGCGAATTCCCGGTCTTCACGGATTTGCCGCAACTCTATGAGTGTCTGCTGATCCTCCAATTGTTTATTCCACTGCTCCAAGTAATTTATAACCCACTAAGCTCTCTGCACCTTCACGGTCAAAGTGTCAATCTCAGATTTTTGTTCCTGAATGGTCTCTCTCATCCTTGAGCTAGGAGAGCTCAAATCAACATCAATGAGTGTAAAATCAGTGTCTTGGCCTCCTGAAGGGCCCTCATCATGCATAGGCTTCTTGCCTCTGTCCTGTACCTGTGCTGATGTAGAAGGCGAGACCCCTTCCACACCAAGTGGAGATAGTACTCGCGTTGCTGATGAAGATAACGAGACCCCTTCCACCCCTAGTGGAGATAGTACTCGTCGTGCTGCTACAAATAAGGCTCTGTGGCCTCTCTGATATGTCACACACACTGGAGCACTGATAGGCTTAGTCTCAGGAACCTCAAACTGATGTGAAGGCTCTGCCTCATCATGAACAATCTCAGGAGTAGGCTGGGGGTCTGCAAAGAAGTCACGGGAAATGAACTCATCCCATGTGATGCCCTGCAATCCAAGCTGATGTACTACAATGATTTTAATGAGCGCATAATGATAAATGTTGTTATGTTGCTGCTCCGGAGTCTTCCTCTACACAAGGGTAGTCATCTGCTCTATGTTTCGGCACATGAAGTATGGAATATTCATCAGTCACACCCTTGTGAAATGCATCAAAAGTATGATATGGTATGCATAATGGCGTGAGAATCTACCCTCACAGCTGAAGTATCTAATGATGAGTTTCATTAATGGTGCATATGACTCTTTTAGAAACCGGAACGGGAATACCCTGCTGAGCTGCCTCATATAACCAGGCCTGATGTAAGGTTCATAATATGCTCTATCCAGCTGCTGTCTCTTATTCCACTCCTCACCTATGTTTGGTATCCCGGTTGCCTCAGAAATGACCTCTGGTGTCAAAGTGAAGTTCACTCCAGCAAGGTTTACATGACCATCACGCAAATGTAGGAAAAATAAGCGAACCAACTCCGGATGGTGCTGAATCTGAGATATCATCTCACAATACCGAAAACATGAATGTTGCTGAAAGCATGTCATTGCAAGCGGACAGGCCTGCAATTGATTCAAAGAAGTGGGCTCCTCCCTGACGTGCCTGCCACTTTTATGAGACCTCCTCGGTACATTTAGCTATGTGGTTGAATCATTGTCCTGCTCATATCCTTTCTCATGTGATGAATTTGTCTCTGACATGATGCTGAAAACAAGGTGTTTGACAAGTATATGCTGATATATGTATGGTGAAAACAAGAGTTCGGTGTATGTTTTAATGCCAAATATGCCACACATATAACAAGGTGCTGTGGAGAAATATCACAGTGGGAAAAAAGGACTGTCAAGTGAGATTGAAGTGTGAGGACAATCACTATTTGGGGGACTTAGGGATTTGGAGCCTTTATAGTGATATAGGTATAAGTGATAGTGATGGGGGTAGGATTAGGTAATAGAGACAGCCCTTGAATGCTTTGGAAATTAGGATTTCACCAATGATAGGAAGGGTGGGAGATGATGGCAAATGATAGGGTTTGAGGATTCAAAAACATGGGAACAAAGGGTATAAGGAATATGGAACAGTGGAAATAGGAGAAGGAATGTGGCATGATAGTGTGACAGTGAGGAAAGGGAGAATATGGTGGTCAATAGCAATAGTATAGCACCAAACAACTTTCAACACCTCTTTTCAAACCCTAGGGAGCAGATTTTAATATGAATATAAGGTTTATTCTTTTACCAACCAAAATCCAATGTCTTCGCCTCTAAACACACCACACATGAATAAAATCACTGAACAGGATTTATCAACTTACTTGGAGAAAAATTGAGCTGAAACAAATTGGGTTTTTATGGAGCGGAAGTGATTTTGGCCTTGGGGGCTCTGTGCGCCGCGCACAAGCCTAATGTGCCGCGTCATGTGGGTGTGCCGCGCCAGAGGAAAATAACACAGTGTGAAAACGCCCAATGCGTCACACAGCCCCAGTGCGTCGCGCGCTTACCCAATGCGCCACGCAGCCTTAAACACAGCCTTGGTTTCTCAAAATTACAAAATCGCCCTTTCACCACTGAACTTGACTTCAATCGACCTCTTTGAATGCAAATGGCATTGATAACTTGGAGAAATATCTTATATAGACATGGTTTTAATTTTTGCTTTCTCAATAACCCATTTCGTAATGTTTTTGACTTTGGCGCTTTTTGTATTTAATACAATTCTGTCTTTTTGTTTCCTCACTGACTTTCTGGGCTTGAATGATGAAATTGGTTGATTTTTTGCAAGGATGGTGGCATTGAACCATGGCAAAGGATGAACAGAGTCTGCATGTGAAGTACTTCATGGCGGAAAGATACATATTTATTACAAAAAAAAAATTGACAATTTCTTCTTCAAAACAGAGTTTTGAAGAAGAAACATCCTCGAGCATATTTGACGATGTAAATCTTGAAATGACACTTGTTGAAAACGTTAAATCTTGAAATGACACTTGTTGAAAACATCCTCATGGCCTGTGGGAATTATTTAACATTACTGAAGACCAAACCCTAGATCTAGAAAGGTGAAATGACTCTTTTGACCAAAATAACCATCTATGACTATAAATGACATGAAATGAACTTTGATCAATTTGATAAATTTTGACCAACCCAGCAGGTACAAACATGAGGAAAAATGAGAGAACAAAGCCCTTTCGTCAGATAATGGCATGCCCCTAACGGAATGCAGATGAATGAGCGGAATGAGACACCTAAACAATGAAATGAAATAAGAGAAATGATCTCTGACGGAGGGATGTAAAACCGACTCTAACAGTCCCCAACGTAAAAAATCAGTCTATCTACATTCATTTTACAAGATATTCAACAAAGAAAATAATTTCTTCTTGTAAATCGACTAATCTTTAAAAAATAAATTTCCTGAAAAGTTAGTATGACTTATGTAAATATGTAAATAGCCACATGTAAATCTGGTATGTTATCCTTAATGTTTTCCTTTAATTTAATTCCCTTATTTTGATTTTTCAAGTTGAATGATATAACTTTTGGCTGTATGTGTGGGTTTTTCACAATTCTCTACTATTTATATACAACGTTTTATCTTTAAAAAGGAAATTCCATTGAAATGATAATGCTATTCTTTCATTCAAGTTTCTTAAGTAATAGAATCCTTGATTATTATTATTTATTTTAGTTTACTTTTTATTATGTTGTGGACTATTCTTAACCCCTAGTTCATAATAACACATTATATTATCAATAGCTAGTACAAACTAATCAATCTCCAATTTGAAAACCTAATAAAGTAGAATTTTAGTCATCTAAAACTTCTTCTACCATCCCATCTCTTAAGGAGTGGATTTTCCTCCCCATCTATTAATATAAAAAATTTAGAGTTTAATTCAAAAATATAAAATTAATTGAAAGATAGGAGGTCTCATCATGAGTAGAACTACCATGTTCACGGGGTCTGATAACTGTGACAATACCACATATGGTCAACAAGAGAGAGTAATGACTTGTAGCCATACAATTATAAGATAAGATGTCTCATCACGATCCAACTTGATCACTTCTATTAGATTTTGTGAATAACATTTTCAACATTTGGTCACCAAGCTAGGACAATGCCTTTCAACTAATTCAACTTCAAAACATAAAATTTCTTTCAAATTGCTTACTCTAAAAATCTTACTAATGGATGGGATACAAACATTTCTAGGGTTAAAAGGTAACCCTGTCGAGGCTATGGACGTCTACTAGTAGCAGTGGCTCTACCCATGGTATTGAAGTTTGTTTTTTAATACTGAGCTCTATTTATTACTTTGTATTCACAAAGCTCGTTGACAAAAAAATTGCTATTGTTAATTCATAATTTGATATTATTGTATACCTATTGGGGAAAATATTAATAAGTCTCACAAATAATGATTAACGATTTTTTTTTTTGTTTTTCATATCAGGGAAACTTAGGACAAAAAATTTGAATTCTAGCATTATGATATTAACTTATCCTTATTTATTTGTCATTATAAATTTTGTATTAATTACAGAGATAATTGTTTCACCTAATGTTTCACCAATTATTGTAGGATACAACAACCCCATTAAATTTTATTCATAATAATAATGGGGAAACTTTGTTTTAATATAAGTACATAATTTCAACTTTAATAAAAATTAGGGCCTTAGTTTTACTTTTTCATAATAAAATTCACTTAAAATAACCACCAGAATCTTGACCTAAATCCTCAAAAGCAATGGAAAAAGGTGTTATTTCACTAAGCAGTACCCAAGAACCCCATAACCCCGACATCCTGTAGCTCATTTCAAATTGAATTAAGTAAAACTTACGTGGACGTGGGCTCTCGTGCTCTACTTAATCACCATCTTAAATGACATGCCCATTTTTGTTTTTGTACTAATATCCCTTTATAAATGGTCCCATTTCCGCTACTATACTCTATTAAGCC
The DNA here is from genome assembly GCA_034641835.2 of Pinus albicaulis. Lineage (NCBI taxonomy): Eukaryota > Viridiplantae > Streptophyta > Pinopsida > Pinales > Pinaceae > Pinus > Pinus albicaulis. The sequence goes on from JAXQQM020077452.1 coordinate 8,504, forward strand.
TGAAAACCCCGGAGAATTGTAACAAAAGTATCTATTTACTAAATATCATGAGCTTCCAAGCATCTAGGTTCCATGTCATCATAAAAAGGTTGGCCCACATATCAATAATTTCCTGTTTTTTCCTTATTTTCTTATATGTGGCCCCTTTTATTTTAAAATCCCACCTACCTGGAATCCTGTAGAGCCTTTCTAATTTCAATTAAAAATTTATTACGAGTATCTAGGCTTCTAATAAACTTATCTCACGTCATATTTCCCAGGTTATTTATTACAATTTCTTATGGGATTTTCCCCTCTCAGATTTCACTCTACTTATACTCCTCCACTACCCGAAATCCCAGATCCTTGGAAACTTTAATAAATATCTAGTACCATTCTTTAAATTATTTTCACTTATGGGGTAAGATGTGTCATCTATCACACCACCTTCTTCCACCTCCTTGTATAATGAACTAAATGCCTTGATTCATGGTCTAAGCTATCCTATTTATGGTTAGGATTTAGTTTATTTAATAAAGTTTAAACTATTATTTTATCATTCTGTTTTTCATTTTATCATTCTGTGTTTTTCTGTTTCACTGTAATATTTTTGTTTTTTTTTCTATTAATCTCTCTGCACTTTATAATCATGCTTCGACTCCTCTCAACAATTTTTCGGCCCATTGAGGGAAACCATAGAAGAAAAACTATAGGTGAAATATTTTTTATAGATAAAATTTGTACCATGGATTTAGGGCACTTCTCGTGGGAACCCATTTACAGATATTTTGAGGATGAAGAACCTAAGGTGACCATGAGAAAATTTGTGGTTGATGATGAAACCCCAACTTCAGAGATGACCCCACACGACGCGAAAAATTATTTTTTGCATAGAATTGGAGTAAGGCCTAAACTATTACCATATACTAATATGGTTAGATGGGTATTTGAGACTATGAATATTACTAAGAAGAAATTTTACATGCAAAAGGGCACCATTATTGTCTCATTTACAATGAAAGACAAGGAGAGAACCAATTATTAAAATTATATTGCAGACCAACTGGGGTTAGAAAACTGTAGAAAGTGTTTCCACCATTGGATTTATTTTAAACATCCTCATCACACACGTAATCACCATCGAGGACTTAGCTGACAGGGACATGTAAAGGCCATGGGAATGGAGGCTACATGGTGTACGCCAAGTCTATTGTTGTGGTTTCCAGTCCCTAGGAGGCATAAGCGTCTTTAATACCAAGAGTACCTTTCATAAAATTCCTCCGTAAGGTTAAGGCTACCATGGTTGATATGGTAAGGGTTACATCCAACATTAATGTAACTATAATCTACATGGAATATGTGTAGTAATTAGGAGTTAAGGGTAGAAAAGGGTCATAATATTAATATACACAATTTATTAATATTGTATAGCATAGTTCAAAATTTGTGGTGCTCGAATTAAGGGATGGATGTAATCTTGGAACATAGACCATGTATAAATATGGTGAGCAAAAAGAAAAGAAAAAACACCAAAGTCTTACTTTATACCAAAGTGTTACTCTATACCAATTCCAGTGAATGGGGTTCATAAATATTATGCATGAAGTGCTACAAGTTAAATAATATGTATTTTTTTTGTTAAAAAAAAAAGAGATGTACTCAGTGTATGAAAACATGTGCATAATCTACTTCCACTTTTTCACCTTTAATATTTTTCTCTATTGTCATTTTTTTTGTAAATTTTCCCAACTTTTTGTGGATCCTCCATGCTGTATTTAAGAAAAATTATGGTTAATATGCAACAAATGTTCGAGATGGAGGCTTTGCTCCAAACATTCATCCACTTCATTGAAATTAAGAGTGAGTTTGAAACTATGTTATGTTATTCTGTAATAGTTGTTGTATTAAATGTTATCTCATTGAAATGGAGCATTATGAGTTGTAAATTAGTTGATTTGTGAACAAAAATTCGCCCATATTACAAATTTTTCCTCATATTTGATGTTTCAAGTCAATTTTATGGAATATAAAGTTTTTAAAACTAGGTTTCTAATTGCTCACCACCATAGATGATCCAGGGTAAATTCTTGATACCCTTAGCCAAGACCTTTTACTTCAGCTGATAAATTAGAATTGCATTAATTAAAGCTTTTAATGAACATAAATGAAAAATTGCATGTTGTAAAGAAGAGAAACATAACATGTCAAGATCAGCAATCATAAGAACACTTCATTTGATAACAAAGTTCGTCTAGGAGGGACTACATCTTCGGGCCTCGGTGTCAAGATGGTGTAGGCTGCTGCATTAAGTGTTGTAAGAAGAAGATGTACATGGATGGGTTTCTCTAACATACAAGGAAAATGCCATCACACAGGAGTGGATACACCTCTCTAAAAGATGTTCCACTACGTAACTCTCATGCATAAAAAAAAAACTCCTATTAGTATGACAATAGCTCACACATAAAGACTGTGAGTATCTCGCCAACATGGCAAACACGGGATCTCAATAACATACGTGTGACACGGAGTATCCTGCCAACATGGCATAAAAGGGATCTCAACAACATACATGAGTATCCCACCAATATGGCATCAAGGTATCTCGAACATAGTACAAGTCCATGACAGAAAGTATACCAATAACAAAATAAGACAAGGTCCCACGACTCATACATCAACAGGGATTTGTACAACACTAAGCATCTTAGGAACAAATAAGTACATGAAATCAGCTCATCATATACCTCATGTTGAAGATGACTGAAGAATGGTTGTTGTTGCTGCTAGATCTGAAATCACCATCACAATCATGGCATCGAAAGGTGTGAAATCGACTGCTCACTTGTTGAAAACTGACACCTGCAACTTCACTTCAAAAAGTGATGAAAAAAAATAAATCTCAAATGAAAAATACGAATATACCATCAATTTCGAGTTTTCAAATAGTGCAAAAACGACTGTCCATTTGCTGAATTCTAGGAAAGTGAAGATCTGGGGCAGAAATAAATCTTTTAGATTCCCCCTAGATTCCTCCATGTAGCTGCTCCATGGTGGACTGGAAATCTACAACTCAAAAGGAGAATTTGACCTTGCCACTGCGTTATTTGCGAAAACCATGAAAAATGACTGTAAACTTGACTATATTCTGACATGGAGAAAATTTACCTCCTTGGGAAAATTTCAAGGCTCATGGTTCCGCCTGCATAATTACTGCTCCACGCTTATGGTTCCACCTAAAAATTTCCTCAATCCACGTGCGCGCTCTCGTGCTCTTCCTAGCCTAGGCGCATTGGGAAAATGATGGGTTTAAGTATTAACATGTGGGTAGAGTTTCCAACACGAAATGGTTGGATGCATTGGCAAAAACCCAAAAATAGTGGGGAGGGCGTCCGATGGTAAAACCCCACCCCCTCCAAAATGGCATATTTCTTTATCATATAACAATTTTTTTTTAAGTCTGGTGAGTCGGGCCCGCATTGGGCGGCCGACCCACCTTACCTCCCACGGACAGTTCAAATGTATACAATGTATGTTTTAAATATGGTATGATGGGTTATGTTTTTTTTTAAATGGTTTATGGTGCCACCCGCTCGGGGGCCAATCCATGTGGGCCGAGCGGGTTCGACCCCCGCCGGCACCGTCTGCCTCTGATGTTCTATTATGTCATATATAACATTATATATGTTACAGTTGTAATGTGTGGGTGGGGGGGGGTGGTGGTGGGGGTGGGGGTGGTGGCCCACCACCCCCCTATTTTTTTAATATTTTTCTTTTTGATTTAAAACTAATAATGCCTTTTCAAATTTTCAAACTTTTGACCATAGAGTCAATTTAAATAGGCCACAATTTTTCTCGGAATCTGGCCGGATTTGGCCTAGATCCGGTGGCCGGAAAAGGTCAAATTTGTGCCTTCCTTAAGGCTGCCAAGACACCAAGTCAACCCAAAACTTTGACCAGCTCTAACTTTCGCATATGAGCTCGGTTTGACGAACCATCCGCTGTGATCAGGACCAAGAGATCTACGCTCCGTCCTTAGTTCGAAAGAAATCCAAACACTTTGATTTTTGAGCTTTCTCAATTCCTCTTTATCCTATGTGTGTCTCTAGAGCCACTTGGATCAATCCTCCCCACTAAGGTGCCTTTGGTCCTCCAAAATCATAAAAAATAATCTGAACTAATGTGTACTATGTCTACACCACAAGCGTCCTGAAAATGCCACCCTTCCATCTCCTTCACCTTTTTCCTTCAGAGCCTTAAGCGATGAACTGACACCTACACCTTCTGCGAATCAGTAGCATAATCCCTAAAAATTACATGCTCAATTGACCAATCTATGACCCAAATATTCCCATACTTGCCATGAGTTTATAACATGTACTCGGTGGTCAAGTTTACATCAAATGGAAATCACCCCCATCTATCATTACAAGACAAGACATCATGGTTGCATTTCAAAGTGATGGCAAACACCTCATCACTTTTACATGAAAGAAATGCATCACACAACTCATAAAACAAGGCCAAAAATTATCATTATTGCTTAAACAAGTGATGGAAAAAACATCATCACTTTTACAATTAAAAAATGTGACAAATGATTTACAAACACGGCCACGACAAGCTAACATATCTAGAAAAAACAATCTAGAAGAACCATCTCTCACTTATCAAAGTGAGTGGATCATTTCCCTATGGCGAACTTGCTTGTCGATCATCTCTTTCTACTAGTGTATGCATGGGCACTTCACCTTTAAGGCGTTGCTCTGGATGGAGTCTCCATCATGTGGCTCTTTGGTGGCCACTTTAGTCACAATGGGTGCAAAAGGTCTTTCTACTCCAAACCTGCTTAACTGATTTCTTTCCCTGCTATGGAGAAGGCTTTTCACGCCTCATCCTCCTTTTTGCTGCCATCCTTCTCCAACACTTAGAAATCACATGGTTATTTAAACGACAAAAATGACATGTTTTGTGATGCCATGATTTATGACTGTGGTTATCAACATTCTTATAATCAAAATACACTCTTGAATAATAATACTTATCATACCTTCTATGGTGGTCTCTAGTGCAATCATGGTGATGGGAGCTCGCCTCAGCTCTTTCATTGCAACATGTGTTACCAAGGAACGATGGCGAAGTGTTCCCATCATTTAGCTTCCCTGGAGAGTTCATCAATATATGTTTTCCTTTGATGTCCTTCAAACATCCTTCTTCAGTGTACCCCAAACCTGCATAACAAGGTCGATGCACAACCTCCAATGGTTTGGTTATGCCTTGGCCACGAATGCTAAGTCCTCCTCCTTCATACCCCATCTTGGTGAGGAGTCTCATGCTGGTACCTGTGATGGGTATCTCCACACTTCCAACTGAAATGATATCATGTGAAGAAACCGAAGAAAAATAAACATTGTTTACCTTAGGTGTCGATTGCAAAACAGGTAAAGAAGGCTTCTGTAAGCCTTCGTTGTGCTTTACTTCCTCCAATGCCTCTGTCACGGCTTGTAGCTGAAGCTGCAACTGTTGCTTCTCCTGCTTCTCTTCCTGTAGGAATGCCTTCAATAAATCATGATCTGCTTGAATAATTTCTTTGTTGTGCTTCAAATATTCCCATGCTTGTGCCGTGGCTTGCAACTGAAGTTGCAGCCGATGTTTGTCCACCTTTTCTTCCTATAGGAGTGTCTTCAATTCAGAATTTTCTATGGCTTGCTATTCATAAGCCTCGTACAACATGTCCACTTTCTCAGACACCCTGAGCATGATATCGTACATGTCCTTGACATTCTCCATGACTCAACTCAGCGAACTTTCAATAGTTCATGCCTGCAATCGAATTAGTAAGAAGACCTACTCTGATACCACTTGATCCAGGGTAAATTCTTGATACCCTTAATCAAGACCTTTTACTGTAGCTGATAAATTAGAATTGCATTAATTAAAGAATTTAATGAACATAAATGAACAATTGTATGCTGTAAAGAAGAGAAATATAACATGTCAAGATCATCAATCATAAGAACACATCGTTTGATAGCGGAGTTCGTCTAGGAGGGACTGCATCTCCAGGCCTCGGTGTCAAGATGGTGTAGGCCGTTGCATTAAGTGTTGTAAGAAGATGATGTACATGGATGGGTTTCTATGACATAAAAGGAAAATGCCCTCACACAGGAGTGACTAGACCTCTCTACGAGATGTTCCATTGCGGAACTCTCATGCATAAAAAAAAGGATTCCTATAAGTATGACAATAGATCACACGTAAAGACTGTGAGTATCCCGCCAACATGGCAAACAAGGGATCTCAATGACATACATGTGACACGGAGTATCCCGCCAACATGGCATAAAAGGGATCTCAACAGCATACATGAGTATCCCGCCAATATGGCATGAAGGGATCTCAAACATAATACAAGTCCATGACAGAAAGTACATCAATAACAAAACAAGACAAGATCCCACGACTGATACATCAACAGGGATTTGTACAACACTAAGCATCTTAGGAACAAAGAAGTACATGAAATCAACTCATCATATACCTCACGCTGAAGATGACTGAAGAATGGTTGTTGTTGCTGCTAGATTTGAAATCACCATCATAATCGTGGCATCGAAAGGTGTGAAATCGACTACTCACTCGCTAAAAATTGACACCTGCAACTTCACTTCAAAAAGTAACAGAAAAATACAAATCTCAGATGAAAAATCAGAATATACCATCAGCTTCATGACATCGAATAGTGCAAAAACGACTGTCCATTTGCTGAATTATGAGAAAGTGAAAATCTGGGGAAAAAAGGAATCTTTTAGATTCCCCCTAGATTCCTCCATGTAGCGGCTCCATGGGTGGACTGGAAATATGCAACTCAAAAGGTGAATCTGACCTCACCATTGCATTCCCTATGTAAAACTATGAAAAATTACTGTAACTTGACTATATTTCGACATGGAGAAAATTTATCTCCGTGGGAAAATTTCAAGGCTCATGGTTCCGCCTACATAATTACTGCTCCATACTTATGGTTCCACCTGCAAATTTCCTTGATCTGCATGCGCTCTCTCTTGCTCTACTTGGCCTAGGCGCACTGGGAAAATAATGGGTCTAAGTATTAACATGTGGGCGGAGTTCCCAACACAAGATGGTTGGACGCATTGGAAAAAACCCAAAAATGGTGGGGAGGGCATCCGGTGGTCAAACCTCGCCCCCTCCAAAATGGCGTACTGTTTTATCATTTAACAAAATAGTTTTAAGTCTGGCGGGTCGGGCCCACATTGGGCAGCCTGCCCACCTTACCTCCCGCCGATGGTTCAAACGTATACACCATATGTTTTAAACATGGTATGGTGGGTTATGTTTTTCTTTAAATGGTTTATAGTGCCGCCCGCTCGAGGGCCGACCTACGTGGGTCGGGCAGGTTCGACCCCCGCCTGTACCGTGCGCCTTTGATGGTCCTTTATGTCATATATAACATTATATATGTTATGGTTGTAACGTGTGGGTGGGGTGGTGGGGCTGGGGGTGTTGTCCCACCACCCCCTATTTTTTTTAATAATTTTTTATTTATTTATTTAAAACTAATAATTCCTTTTCAAATTTTCAAAATTTTGACCGCATGAGTTAATTTAAATAGGCCACAAATTTTCCCAGAATCTGGCCAAAATCTGGTGGCCGGAAAAGGGTCAAATTTGTGTGTTCCTTAAGGGTGCTATGTCACCAAGTCAACCTGAAACTTTGACCAACTCTAACTTTCACATGCGAGCTTGGTTTGACAAAACATTCACACTGCTATGATCACGAAGACGATATCTACTCTCTGGACCTAGTTCGAAAGAAATCCAAACACTTTTATTTTTGAGCTTTCTCAAGCCCTCTTTGTCCTATGTGTGTCTTTGGAGCCACCTAGATCAATAGACCCAACCTCACTTAGTTGGGATGAATTGGCCACCCCCCCAAGGTCTGGTTTCGTCCTTCTTTGTGCACATAGACCCAAACTCAGTTTGTTAGGATGGATTAGTCACCCCCAAAGGTCTAGGTTCATCCTTCTCTGCACACACCAAGGCCCTTGGATTTACACTAGATCGTAGTCTCCCACTGTGAATGGAGTCCAACATGTCCATACCTAGTGTCATAGTTTTTCTTAAAAGGATTATCAATAAATACCACAAGCCACCTCTTAGGATTATCAATATTTATGCTAGAACCAATTCATAAATCCTGAAACATTTCCTTCAGGGATTCTCAAGAAAAATTCATAGAGCAATGTACCAAGAAACTATTTTCTGAATGCAAACTTCTATTGACTAGTGTGGGAAAGCACATTTTCTCTTTCTAATTAATAAATAAATAATCTTCAATGATCTTACCCCCTTATGTTATATGTGGTACCTAAATTTATGGAGAACATGCACATAATCTACTTCCACTTTTATGCCTTAAATATTTTCTATATTGGCATTTTTTTAATTTTTTCCCAGCTTTTTGTGGATCCTACAGCCTATAATTAACAAAAAGTATGGTCAATATGCAACAAATGTTGGAGTTGAAGGTGGTTTTGCTCCAAAGATTCCGGTACTTCATTGAAATTAAGAGTGAGTTTGAGACATTTTTATGTTCTTCTATAATAATTGTTGTATTAAATATTATCTCATTGAAATGTAGGAGAATAATGAAGGCCCCGAGTTGATTTCCATTGAGAAAGTAGGATATACTAGTTTTGGTACTTGATTTGACCCCAATTTGAACTTGACTCTTTCTGTAGGTTCCACCTTTTGCCACCCTCCCCATATGACTTCTTATATTCTTTGATAAAAAAATGCTCCTTTAAATTTTGAGATTTTCCCTGCATCAAATTTGTTGTTATAATGACCATTATAACTTTAAAAGATCACTATTTTATAATTGTAATCCTAAATTAATAATAATAAAAAACCTTAACAACTTTACAATTAAAAACATATTGTAAAAATAAATAAATAAATTTAATAATAATAATATAGATTATTATTAAAATATTTTAAAATTAAAAATAATGATTAAATTAAAAAAATTATAAATTAAATAAATACAAATTTTAATTACTAATAAAAATTTAAATATAAACTAAATGAATTATATTAAATATAATATTAAACCAACAAAATAATTAAATAATTAAAACAGTAAAAATGAGAGAATAGCAAAATTATATATATTAAATTTAAACTAACTTTTCTAATTTTTTATTAATTAACATTATTATGGTTCATCTCTTGTTAAGTAGGACACTATTGTCTATATTAATGAAATATTTCTTGCTAATTTACATAGGTAGGTAGCATGTTTCTATCTCTCATCTCTCTATAGAGTACTTTCTTCTATGCTATGTTACTGGTTCCTATCCTACTGGATTTCCCCTTGCAACATGTGGTGCAATTTCATTTCAAGGTCCTCATGGTCATAGTTGATCAATATCATCCTTCCCTAGCATGATTTTTAAATATTTACACAATATTTTTTCATTGTTAAGCTTCATAGAAAACCATCTAAAATTAAAATCCTTGAAAATAACTAGTCACCATTAATTACTTCCTATCATAATTTAAGCAAATATTTACATAGAAAATTAATAGAAACAATATATAAATAAATACCTCTAAAAAAAAATATAGAAATAAATATCTCTAAAGAAAATTATAGCCTATATAAATACTACATACAACTATTCAGGTTTATACAAATATTCCTAAAGAGAATTATTGCCTACATAAATATTGCTTACAATGATTTATATTTATACAAATTTTTATAAGTTATATGAACACTTATTTAATCTAATGAAATAAGGGTTTTGATTCTATCTTGATAATATATATAAGCTTACCCACTAGTTGATCCACTATTTAATTCACATAACTGTGCTAAGTAATATGACTACTCTAGCACTACTGAGTATGGTGGCTATTATAAAAAAAAAAAAAAAAATTGGTGGCAAGCTTGTAATATGTACTATGCCATCCTGCTTATAATCGTTCTCGCTCTGTTATTCCTGCTCTGTCGTCCTGCTATGCCTCAATACTATACTAAAACTAACATTTTACCATTGTTTTTAACTTTTCTTTGGAGGGGTAGCAGTAATGCTAATAGTTTGCCCAACCACCTTGATAAGACAGTGGGAAACTGAATACCTGGAAGACATGAAAAGTGGGGTCTATTTTAATAGGAATTTTTTATTGATGCAACAGAATAGTTTGGATAGCAGTTTTTTTTAGAATTTCGTAATTTTTTTTTCAAAAAATTAAATAATTCCACTGTTTAAATTGCAAGCTGAATTTCTAGATTGTTCTGTAAGTTTTTTTAGACTACGACATTTTAATATACTATTTTTCCTGGGACCCAACAGACCTGGGACTTTCACATACCTGCGAGATTACTAGTAGGCTAAAGTACTGTCAGTTGTAACACATATTGCATGAATATCAGTTATGTCAGACCTCACACACAACTGGTGAACGACAAACCCTAAGTTAATTCACAATTCGTTTTTCTCTCTAGGCTCGCTGAGCTTCATATATCACTTTAAACAGACCTAGCAGCGAGAGCGTCTGGAAAAACTATTTTTCACCTGTGGCATATACGAAGGGAACAGAGGTAACTAAACCCTCAATAACTACACTTATCAAATATATTTTTCAGTAACACTCAAATTTTTCATTTTGCAGTACACTACTTCTTATAGTTTGGATATTGAAATTGAATGTAGGAGTACTGGATTTCAGTCGATTATTTGAAGTTTTTTTTTGTTTTGGTTGGAAGTTGGTTGTTTTTTTAATTAAATTTGATTTGGGTTTGGATATTTCAACATGTTGAAGCTTTTGGGTTTGCATTATCTAATAAAGTATAGAATTGGATTATTTATTATTTTTAAGTTTTATGTTAAGAGAGTTGATGAATATACTGGCTGGTTTTAAAAGTATCTATAAATTATTCTTATATGTGATTATTTCAGAAAAAATTTATATACAAATATGAAAGTTTTTGAAATTGTATCTTAGTTATGTTTTTCTGTTATTTATTGGGAGTTTTTAAAGTTGTATCTTAACTATGTTTTTATGTTATTTATTGTGAGTATGGTACTTGGGTTTTATTCATGTTAGTTTTATTTTTGCATTTTGTTGATTTCAGGTCACTGTTTTGCTTTTACATTTGGCTCATTAGTGAATGCTTTCTTTATATTCAAAATAAATGACAGCATAAATGTGTTGGTTTATTAAACTAATTGTTTTTTTTGTTGGGTTTGTTGGTTTATTAAACTAAATTTTTTTTTGTTGGGTTTGTTTTGGTTCAGGATGGTTTAGACGTTTCCGAGGAGCCCTCCGAGGTTAGTTTTCCTCTATAATTCCATCCTAATTGTGTGGTTCTTGTAACTGAACAATGAATTTAACTGTATCTGAAAATCTTAAGTTACATTGCTCATTCATGACTGTATTTCATGTTATGTGTTAATTCAATGCGTGATTAAAAAGTTGGTTATAAACGTAGTTGCTCTAGTCTTTGGTTTGTTTTGGCTTAAGAGTTTTTGTAAGTTTAGATTGGAGGTGTTTGATTTTGATGTAGGTTTTCCGTGATTGTTTTATTTGAATTAATATAATTTTTTTTGCTAAAATAATATGTTCTATTTCAAAATGTTAAAGTGTGTAGTATAGGTTTAATTTTTTTTTTATTATATTTTAATCATTGCCCATTCTTCTATGCCTTATAGGTCATATCTAATCAAACACAAACAGTTACAATGAATATATACTCTGAAGTACAAGTTTCAACACAATGGTCACAGGTGAGTGAAATTTCCATATTTAAATATGCTTATAACTCCTTTGTTGAAGGATATTTGGATACCCATATTCTCACGTGAGAGGAAAAAAATTAAAACCTGAAGTTGCATTAACTGTACAATTGTATGTAACCAAAATAGAAATATAGGTATAACAAATATATAATGTGGTATTTTACTCTTTCTCAGTAGCCATAGATTTCTTGGGCACAATCGGTATTACTATGGTTTCAGATGTGAAATTCAGATGCTTTTGTTAATTTCCTGTGATCTTTTCAGTTTTGTGACATAGTCACACATGACAAATGATATATGGAAACCAAATATCAAGATTCATCAATACTGTTCAATGTGGGTACTTGGCTAACATGTAATGTGGGTTACCTTGTAATCAGTGAGACGTTTGTGACTATTCCTTTTGTAGTAGAGGTGTTAGACTGAATTTTTGGATGAATTTTGACGTAAACAAATAATAGCTCCTTTAAGGTATTTTTTCGAACTTTAATGTGTGATTTCACTGTATGAATTCTTTCAAGTTTTATATGTCATGGGAATATTTTTGAAGTTAATTTATGCTAGGTTTTTTACAGTGGGAAATCCATGGGGTGCTAGTTCTACAGAAGGTATTTTGGTATTAGAGTAAAATAAGGTCTAAAATGATGCCCCTAACATAAAGTATATGTTATATAGGTTAAGGGTATGTTGAAGTTTAATTATTTTATATTATTCATATTTTTTTCAAAATAAAGTGATATATAAATTTATTTAGTACTGATGTAACATGATTAAAGAAATTTTATTTTTCAATGTTTAAATTGTATTTTTGAATGTTAAATAGAATATATGTAGGAGTTTAACTCTAAAAACTTTTTTTTTTTCATTATATATACATATTTTTAAATGTATATCAAATTGACATTAAAATATTTTACATAACCATATCCAAATATGGATTTTATGACACAAATGATTATTTATTATTAACATATTTTAAATTATATGTCAATATTAATTTGTATTAAAATATTTTATCAATAACCAAATTATAAGATTTAAAGGTCTTAATCACATTTTTTTTTCCTTACTTCTAATTACTTTACAATATATTCATTTCTTTTTATTATTATAGTTGACATTATTTTTCTATTTAAAACATAATTTTTAACTTTTATTTGTATTTTAAAAGGGAACAATCAAATAAGCCTCTGGGTTCAACAAATCTTTGTTATATAGTTTTATTTTAATTTTAATTTCTCTTTTGATTATATAAATAGATTGAGTGTCCTAAAAAACCTCTAGAGCACTAGGATTGTGCAAATTACATAAATAGTTCAAAGCTATAATTCCAACAAATACTTACTAATTTAGATAATAAAAATACTTTTATATTATCTTAGTTGTTAAATAAATTTGATTAAATAGAATTAATAAATAAAGTTTAAAACAAAAATAATAACAAGTTTAAATCCTCCTTCATTCATGTCATATTAATACTATGCACATGTGACCACTCGTTTAAATTTAAAGCTATGAAAAGTTCTTTACCACTCATTTAATATCAATCCAAAACCCTATATATATATATAATTCAAATTTAAATAATATTCATTTAAAATAAATTATAATTACTCATTTTCCAAATATTAAATAATAAATAAATATTATTATTAAATAATATAAGTATAACCATATTAAAAATTAAAATAATGATAAGTACTAATACTATCTACCTACTCTTAACTTAACTTTTATATAATATACATATATTATATAGTGTATAATTCGATATTATATATAATATAATATTGTAATAGATTAATTTGTTTATATGTAATTGGCTAGTTGTTTTTCATATAACTGGTTAGTTATTATAAAATACGGTATTATATATTTAATTGAATTAATTAATTTTTTTTTATTAAATATTTTTTTAAATAGAAAGTACACAATTCATATTAAACTAAATAACTTCATGTGTATTAGTGTCGAAAATAATTGAAAATAAAGACAAGTGGAAGCTATCCCATAAGCCTAAAAATCAACTAAGAGTTTAAAGGTCTGAGAATAGTATGACAACCTTACACCAAATAAGCATAGTTGTTATAGGAGAAAATCTAACCAAAAATATAACGGTAGTTGTGATTGTAAAGTCTGAAGTCATATATCTCGAAGCATATTAGTTATTTTTGATCTACTTTGGGGATGTATGTATCGGTTTTCTTTTAATATGTATTGGTTTTTTTCTATAATAGAATCTCAACTTTTTTTTCTTCTAAAAAAATAAAAGAAAAGATATGATTGTAAAACTTAAAATACCAAGCATCATAATAAAATCGTCAAATAAAAACCTAAATATCATATAAATAAAGAATTGCCAATTTAATTAGTTGGCTAGCCTTCTTCGAAGAGGGTGACGTTGATGACCCTAGTTTGAGGCAGTGAAAGCTTGTTTCCACATCAAGAAGAAGCTCCTGCAACTTATCAAATTTTTACAGCTTGTTGTCCTTGGACTCTTACTTGTCAACCAAGGCCTAACCCATGAGGAGCTTGACATGCCTATATAAATCAACCATGTATAAGTAATGATTTTGGTGCCTCTTGGTGTTAGTTGTGTCTAGGATCTAGGTTGCTAAGTTTTCTATCACTTATGAGTCTAGAGTTCCATATTTTTCCCACAAAACTTCTTCCTCTATATCATGAATTTCAAGATTAATTTCTAGAAGTGTAAGAGTCTACAACCATGAGTTGAATCCTCATCCTTGTAATGCCCCCTCACACCACCAACATTCCCATGTCCTCCTCATCTAGATAAAAAAAAAAACATATAATTGATTAACCTTGAATATATATTAATATAGTTATTATTTAATATATTAATTAGTTATTATATATTTTATGTATGATTAGTGCCTCTATGTTCCTCTATGTTATTAATAATTATGAATGTTAGGAATCCAATAACCTTTAAGGGAGATGAGAACAAGAAAATGAATTAATGGATCATATTTTATTTGAGGAGGGTCAACATCTCGCGTGGGTCTAATGGTTAAGAACATGGATTTCCTTGTAAGAGGTCACAAACTCAAATTTAGAGGGTGATAGAGTATATACACTTCCATAGAATTTTACAAACAAATTGTTTCAAGGAAGAGGGTCCCTTTTCCCACAATCAAAGGGGCCCCATACACAAATTTGGTGTTTGACTTGGTTGTGATCTTATATTTAATTAAAACTTACATGAATGTATGAGAGATATATTTTTACAATTTTTGAATTCCAAAGCATAGTCTAAATAGTCTATGTTTTTTGCATTTGTTTAGCATATATTTTTGGAAAAAATTGTGCAAAATATAGCAGAAATTTATGAGAATTGTATATTTTAGTTATGGAGTTTGTAGAATCCAAGTGACTAGGAAATTGTCACATAACTAACTTCATTTATGCATTCAAAAATGCATTTTAAACTATGAAAACTTGCCACTTTTCCAAGAATTGTATTTTTGGATTATGGTGAAAAATGCAAAAAAATAGAACAATTAAGTTGCACCTAATTCTTCCTCCATGGAGGGTTCTGAGAGGGGGCATCTGCCCCCCCTTCCCTTGATATCATTCTAGCACATAGGAAAGATACTTGTGGTTGCATGTGCTCCAATCACTTCATCAATCATGGTATGAAGTTAACACGAGGTTAAATGTCATTTGAATTTCAATATTGCACACGACATAGGGAGGTACAGGGGGACTCAATAGGATAGTTCTATCATATTGGAAAATATACAGGAAAAAAGTGATAGTATAGATAACAAGTTGACTATTCTAGCAAGGAGATCAACCAATATCTAATTCTCCTCGCCTCCTTCTCCTAAGATGAGGGTAGCGACCAATCAACACTAATTCTTGGATATTCTTCCCAATAGTTGTTATAACTTAGTGGTTTCTTATTATAGAAATAGTAGTATTTTTGTCTTCTTATGTGGATATATGTCAAGGTTTGGCCCAACTAGCCTATTTTTATAAGTTTCTATTAACAACATGCACTAGATAGATGAGATCTTAACAACCCCAAAAATATGAACTTATATTACTCGTTTAATTTACCTTTGTACGGAATTTTTGATTTATGTAATCCTCGTTTGAAGTAATCCAAAGTTCTTAACTTCAAAAAACAAACAAACAAACCAACGTTGCACCTAATTCTAATAGTACAAAATTTTTATATGATTCAAAACCTTTGGATATATATATTTTTTGTAGTCCAAATGTTTCTATCAATTCAAATAAAATGTACACCTTAAAGGGTTGATAGGAAAAATTCTTCTGGACATACTCCTAGAAGATATGTTAGCGAGAAGATAGTAGAAAACCCACAATAACAAAAGATAAGACAAAGTAGAAAGCCACATATAGATAGCTAAGATCTGAATGCAACCTGCGATCATCATCTACTAGTTCCTAGTGATAAACAAGGACAAAAAACACAATGCAAATGCCCTTCCTTATGTTCTAATATACTTTCCAGCAACTATAGATTTTCATATATCCTCTTCTTTCTCTGTTTTAGAGTGGCCAACTGATCCTGGATATGACATTGGTTTTGCTACAAGTCATTCATGAAACCAATGATCATGTTCTTGTCATCAGGTTGGTCACATTAAAGATGGTGCAAGAGTAAAATTATGTGTTGAAGACAATTGTAGAGAGAATCAAAGGGAGGTGGGAGTTCAATTCTGCAAGGGGACTATGTTGGATTTGGGTTTAGCTCTTCCCCCAAATCTTTATTATCAAGGTGGTGTTCTACCCTTTGAACACATGGCTTTATGCCTCGATGAACCCTACCATGCTTACAGTACATGGAAATAGGGTTAGTGATCTCATGTCATTTTTATAATACACAAAATTGTATACTCCAACCCCTTTGAATCCCCTTGGCTATAACGTCTTTGTCGAACTTAATACCACCTCAGCAAGAAACAACCCATCCTATTACCCATTAATCTCCAACCAATGGCCCTTCTCCCTCGATCTATCTAGATGTCTTCCCCATGCAATGACTACAAATTTTTCCACCCCTTCGTCCTGACCACAAAACGTTACGATATATATATGTGTGTGTGTGTGTGTGTGTTTTAAAACCTAAAGAAAGTAGTAGATCATAAATCCTTACCTTATAAAACAACAAAAAGACTTATACAAGCCTTATAGTTTGAGAGAAATTATAACATTTTAGTATAAGAAATCCCAACACTTCAAGCATGCCATCAAAGAAAATATATGTAAAAAGATACAAAGCCTTATTATAATAAAATAAAAATAAAAATTAACACATTATCACATTTTTGTTTTTTTAAATAATTATTTCTAATTATTCAAATATTTCTTCATGGAGAAAGAGACAAGTTCAAATTGAAGAAAAATTAATTCATGGAGTTTAGTGACTGTAAATTGTAAACATGAATAAGTCGTAAAAATTTAATTATAAATCCCAAATTAAGAGTCTCAAACATCACCCTATCACTCGACTCTTACCTCACCTACAACCTTCGCTCGAGTCCTCTCAACTTTGTTTACCTTTGCCATTGTGAATGGAGTTATTTGTTCAATGTTTACCTTTGTTAGTCATCTCAGACTTCACTCGGATTCTTACGTGCAACCCTAGCAGCCTGTGTTTACCTGCAACCTTCACTTGAGATCAATGTTTACCTACAACCTTTGTAACTTGTGTTTACCTTCATCGTCGTGTCTCTGTAACAATGTTTACCTTCGTCGTTGCCATGTAGTATAATGTGTAGTATGCAATAGGTTTAGTTTAGTGTGTATATGATAGGTTTAGTTTGATCAATAGGTTAAGGTTGCGATAGGGTTTAGGTTTCAAAAAAACTTTAATTTAATTTTTTTCTTTTTGACTTTCAAGTTTTGAACTTAGATTTTCAATTTTTTTTTTTGTAATTTAAAGTTTAATGTGCATGATATTGGGGACGTCCCAAAATACCTGATTTTTCGAGGGATGGCTTGAAAGTCCCCAAGACCCCGATGGTGTCCCCAACCAATTGGGAAAGTTTCCAATAAGTTCCAAATACCTGAAACGTCAAGACAGAAAGAATACCATGAATTTTGGTGGAGACAAGTCCCGGTTTATACTAATTTTAACTTATTTTTTTAATCTTTTCCCATATTCAAACTGAACTCAAAAATTTCTCGATATAAAAAATAATAACTTTGGAATTCATTTCCAAAATTTTTATACATTTTGTGGTACTCTTTGCATTTGGAAATACTACATTGCATCCTTCCACTCCACAATTGTTAAGCCTATACCGCCGCGGGCTTCTTATGGATACAATCACCCATGGTATTATTAGAGTGGATGAATAGATAGGGCCGATTTGAACCATCTCAAAAACACTATTATTTTCATGGCTCTAAAGCACGTTTTTGTTTTAGCTACGTTTTCAATATTACGTTTTTATTTTAGCTATGTTTTAATATTATTTTTCTCGCATGTGAATTAAGTATTTATTTTAATTTTGGATTTATAAGTATTGAGAGATAGAACCTATTTTTACTTAAAAAAAAATAAAAAGGTTTACACATGTTTCATTTTTGTTTCTTCCATATCAGTTGGAGAGAGGTTTTTTGGGAAATTAAGAAAAGAAATAAAGACAATTTAAATTTACAAGATAGAAAAGTAGAAAATAATATC
The DNA here is from genome assembly GCA_034641835.2 of Pinus albicaulis. NCBI lineage: Eukaryota > Viridiplantae > Streptophyta > Pinopsida > Pinales > Pinaceae > Pinus > Pinus albicaulis. Next base: position 26,995 of record JAXQQM020077452.1, read on the forward strand.
ATAACAATAATATAAAATATTTAACTTAAAACAATATCATTAAAAACATAAAATTAATAAAACCATTCAAGTTTCGTTTAAAAGTAGCAAGGAAAAAGTGTTCAAATTCACTCTTTCTTCCATCACATCTCAAGAACGCTTGAGAAAAAAAAACATTAAGGCTCTCTTCAAATCTCACATCATACTTAAACAATTATTCCACTCTACTAGCAATGCTTGGCCTAGGAGTTCATCAAATTCCATGTTCATGAGAAATCTTACATTGGCTAAACAAGAAAATCCTTAAAAACTAGATAAAAACAACACATAACCATCACACAGTGTCATCTATAAATATACCATTGTTAAGCACTCCTACAACATCAAAAACTTCATTAACTTTAATGCTTTCAAAATTCTAACTTCATCTCTTTTTCACCCTCAACCCAAAAACACCCAAACAATTTCAATGGTAAATATGACTTCAAATTAAGTTATAATTAGAAACTTTCCATCCATTAATTTTTCTCTTATCACATCTCAAATTAACACCACCCATATTTCAATCCTTATTTTTATCTTATCTTATCTCAAATCAACACCCACACCTGTTCCGATCCTTGTACTCTTTGGTTATTCCAATCCTTATTTTAAACTTATCCTATCTCAAATTAACACCCACACCTGTTTCGATCCTTGTACTCCTTAATTATTCCTTTTTCTGAGTTATATTAGCTCTTTTTAACCTTTTTTAAATTCATTAAAATTCCAAGAAATCTTTAATTTTCTTTGTTTACTTCCTAATTTCCCTCTCTACTTTTTAACTCCCTCTACCTTTTATCCTTATTATCTTAATACATAGTCATTATTATTTTTAACATAAAATTACATTTAATAATAACAAATTTGTATCATATTATAAATTATAATAATAATAATGTTACATATTATACCAATTAATAATAATATAAAAAACCTAACATTATATAATCAATATTCTCTTACCAAAAAAAAAATCTTGCTATTTCAGTATAGTTCATTTAACACATTAATTTATCTTAAATTATTAAATTTTCATAAAAGTTTTAATATTCTTCATTTTTTTTTTTCTTCTTTTAACTTTATTTCATTATAATATTAATTTCATCTTTTAATTTATTATTTTTATAAATATATTTTTTCACAATAATCTTTCTAAAATTATAATTTAATTATAAGTGATTATTTAGTGGATAGTAGAAATTTAACCTCCATAAAATATGTTGGAATATTCATAGTAGTAATCAAAAATCAAGAGACATGTTTTATCTCTAAGTCACTTACACTCTTAATTAATTTATCTCAAACTCATTAATTAAAAAATTGTTATATCAACACATGTCATATTGGGCATGTAGTATTGATAAGCCATAGTATTGTAAAAAGAATTATTTAAAAGTAAAGAATTTGGCCTGGATGAATCTCCATGGTTAAAGAAATTATTACATGATTATTGTTGTTGTTGATGTGTTTTTTTTTTTTTCACATGTTTAACTCATATATTAATTTTTTTATAAATACTAATATAGTAATTTAAAATGAAATTATAATTTAGTTATATTTTGATATATATATATGGAAAATGTGAAATTTTTACTATAATCTTTCTCTATATTATTATAATGTTGATTTGAAGACTAACTATACCAACATTATTGTCTCAATAATATTAAATATCAACCCTTTATTAACTATAACCAAAAAAAATAAAAAATCCAATCATTCTAATGATAAGTAATATTCCTTATTATTAAATTAATAATCAATTATTAATAATTATATAAAAAATAAATACCTTTTTAATAATATTATAATACTAATATTATTAACCTAACAATATTAATTATTAATAATCTTAATTGTAAATTTATATCCATAAAAATAAAAATAATAATTTTAAACTTATTAATAATAATAAATTTAAAAATAATAATGTTTCTCAATCTAAGAATAAATTTCATAATATAAAAACAATTTTCATATTTTAATATAATAAAAACTACAAAATAATAATAATAATACTCAATAATAATATTATAACCCTCACATTATAATATAATATTAATAACTCTAGTTCATTATAATTCATTCAACATTAATTTATTCATTATAATTTACTTTATAATTATAACAAAAGTAAGTTCCATAATTAAAATTTAAAACTTGATTGGTAAGTTTTCTTTAACCTAAAATTATTAAGCCATTTAAGCCATAATAATAAGCATTATAGTAATAACATTAATTTATTATTAATAATAAAAATAATTAACATTCTTTTAATAAGCATTATAGTAACAACATTAATATATTAATAATAATAATAATAATTAACATTCTTTAAACGAATAGATTAAGTGGACTTTAAGAAATTAAACACATTATTTTTAGTCAAATTAGTCAAATTAGAAGTTTTTTTCTTGATAATATTATTTAAATTTTTGGTGCATCTACTTCTCTTTTAATAATCCTTTAATCTTATTTCTTCACCTTCCATCAAATGTTTCCCTTAGGTTTATCCTACTCAAACCCTTTTTATTGAATCTATGTAATGTAACTTTTACCCGGCATGTTTAACCTAGTTTGGCTCTCTCATTTACACTACCATAAATTTCATTTTTCCCTAATGATGAATGGAGCTTCCACTCACTAGAAACATGTTTGATTCTCATTCCAGAATTTCTCCATAAACAATAATGCATAAAGATATGGTCATAAATGACTAAGGCTAAGGGTAACTATGAGGTCAACTACCCACTATGACCTCATTGGTCGCATTCCTCACTTACAGGTCTACAATAAGAATGTTAAACTTATAAAGGAAACCTATAATGATCAAACACTATTAGGAAAAAGAGGAAACACCCACCCCTCTAAAAGGAAATGAAGAAGAGAAAATATGTTTGCAATGATTTATAAAGAAATAGGCAAACCAAATATCAAATGGATCTAAAAAGGGGAATGATAATTTCCAATGAAATATGAAAACAACTAAAGCAAGATACTACTAATGTTGTTAATGTGAAGATGAAAATACCCACTAAAGCTTTAATAAGGATTCATACCTGGGAAATATTGTTCATGGAGCATCATATGCATGTGGATGAGAGATTATTAATAAAAACCATCAAGGGCTCTTACTAATGTTTTTGAACCGACCTGGTACAATGCAAGAGATAAGGAAACCAATGAATTCATTAAGTGCAAACTACCAACCTATGGGCATGAGGAATGAGGCAAGGATGGTCGATTGGAAACCTTATAAATTGATTAGTTCGTAGTAAAATATATTACATAATAAGAGTCTATGGTCTTCATATTGTTCAATTTTCAATATATGGTGAAGAATAGGTGTGAGAATGCAATCTCAATGTCATTATAGTGATCAATCATCAAGTGATTCCAAGGCCACTACAAAGTGGGATGTCCTGAGATTGTTGTACAATTTCCCAAAGTTGACCCTCTTTTAAAAGATATTTGTTATTGTCATAATCAAGATACTTTGAGTTTGGGTCATAATCAAGCTTGATTGTTCAACTTCACTCTCCTCACTATTAGTATCATACATATGATTTCTTTAAAAGTAGAAGCATTCAACACCTCAGTTGGAATTTTAAATGTGAAAAAAAATAATAGGACTTACATGAACATAATCTTCAAGGGATTGAGGATAATAAAGGGGATCTTCATGAATTCGAGTATATGCATTATCATAAATTTATTCCCGATTAAACTCACAATCCATAAGCAAAGTAGTTGAGAAAATACTACCATAATCACTCTCACTAGTATTGATATCTAAAAATGCAAAAATTGAATAGTCATTCATTTCACTGTTAGTGAAAACACACACCTTGTCATTCACAAGAATATTATAGAAACATACACCTTGTCATTCACAAGAATATTATAGTTTTCAATATGATATTTCCTTAACCTCTCCTTGTTTAAGGTGAGTAGAGTGTCATTCAAGGTAGAATTATGGCATAGGAAAAATCCATTGCAACCAACCCCCAAGTCAATAGAGAATTTCCTAAATAATAGCATTCCCTAGAAGTCAAGTAAATCAATCACCACAATATCCAATAATGATAGTTTCATCCAGTTAATTATGAAATATCACAACAAGATACTTGATTAAGCCATACACCTTTATTTCTCTATTATCTTAATATCATATTATCTCCATAACTAATATAATCAGAAGACCTAAAATTCTATTAAAAAATTCATGTCTAAGAGCTCATTAATGTTGAAATTCAAGTAGACGATATAATTTATTTTCATGGTAATCACTTTTGATTGAAACCTATATTTTCTTTTAGGATTTATTTATTTTAGTTGTGTCATCAAGCCATTACACTTTAACAATAGAGACAATAGTGCACATGAAACAAGAGACACTAGAAATTAGGTAAGAGGCCAGGGCAACACCACAAGGGGAAAAAACCATCAATTCTTTCCATATATATTATTTATCAAAAAGAGAAATCCAAGTCAAACTAACCAGTGATCCAAGTGTCAATTAAACCCTCCAACTATACCATGTTTTTTCCATAAGATAGTAAATCAATCTTCCAAATGCTATTCCTTTAGATTCTTAGCCCCACAAAGATAGTTAGCTCACATTTCATGAAGATGATGGCCTTCTTGTAGCTTTAGTTACAGAGGTACATGTTTTCCTATATCTGAAATCATAAAGCTAAGTGTATTCCTATAGCTCCGACCCTGTAGCTCATATCGTAGAGGTAATGTGTCTTCTTGTAGCTCACATCACATATGTAAGTGTCTTCCTATAACTTGCATCTGGTAACTTGCATCATAGAGGTAATATGTATTTTTTAGCTCACATAAAGGTTAAGTGTCTTCATGTAGCTCACACCCTGTGGCTCACATCAAAAAGGTAGTATCATAAAAAAATCCGCTCCAGATAAGTGATGATCACATGAAAATTTCATGTTATAGAGAGAGAATATGCAACAGAAAATTCACTTTTTTATGTGCCTCATATTCCATGCAAAAAACCTGAATTAGCTTTCCACAAAAGAGACGTGAATTGATGCAAAAATGGTGAAGGATAAGTGTCAATATATAGTTGTTCGCTCATGAAAAGGGACACATCCTTTGGTTAGGATGATTGATCTTTCTTGGAGGGACAACTTGGGAACTTGGAGGGATAAATACTTACAAAATTCAAATTTTCTTGTTTTTACAAGGGTCAAGAAGAAAATTCCCTTTTACATTTTCTTTTGACCAAGAGAAAGCATGAGTAACATGCCTGAAAATAATAATAATAATTTTTATTCCTTTTGTTTTTACATGAAATACGCATTGATACAAGTACAATGACAATTATAAAGACCAAACCTAGTTACAATTTCAACACTTCCTCTTAACCAGGGAGGTATTGATAATGACTTATCAGGATATTCTCGATTTTATAACTTCTATAAGAAAAGATTTGTATTAATAAGAATCAATGATTATAGCATCATCATAACCAACATTTTCAAACTACCAATGACTTGATATGTATGCTTTATCTCTCCACTAGATCAGAGCCTAATGTTGGGAAGCATTAATTTGGACACCAATGCCTCTCAAGGAACATACCCCACCTTGGTGTTCCGAAGGTATGTGTTCACAAGACCATTTCCTAATGCCAAGGAAACATTCGTCCTGTAGACCATTCTTTACCAATTCCATGTACTTGACACTTATGGTTGTTAATATTGGACATTATAAATCACTCAAGAATGTATGTCCTTGATGCTTATCCAATCCACCATTCTCTATACGCGTGTTCATGCACTAAAATTATGGTGGTTAGTCTTAGACTTAGTACATGACAGATGGAGAATGTGATGTCCATACTCCATTCCTCTTAACCATGGAGGATATCCTCACTCCCTATCAGTTAAGGAGGAGATAAATACAAACTCAATATTGTGACAGATTTACTCATACTTCTCTTACATCAGCTACTTGTTCATCCTTGAACATATTTTTTGGAGCTTCTCGACCCCTATCTACACCATACTGTTGAATAATTAAGCACTTCCATCTTCTATGAAAAGCCAATTTCTCGAAAAAAATTGTAGAAAATCACGATAAAATCCAACACAACCTCAAAAATTCCATTAAATATTTTACAGATTCAAATTGCCTCAACTAATTAAACCAACTACCACATCTTTTTCCTATGTAGTGCTTCATACTCTTCCAAAAAACCATGCTAGGTCCCAACTATCAATAGTATCTCTACTCATCACCAACACTTCCAACCTAATTTAGGTATCATCAAGTACCAAGTTTTGAGGTCATTTATGTCATGTTATACTTTCAACTCCCTCTGAAGTCAATATTTCTTCCTTTGGCTCATGGATTATTCTTTCCCAAAGTATGAGGTCTTCTTTGATCATGGGGCTTCTTCAAAATATGGGATAATTATTTTAACTGAAGTAACCATCTTAACATGAACCTCTCCCTCTTAAGAGGATATCCTTCTTGCTTCCATGTTGATATTAGTTGCATGCTAGATCTTTGACTTCTCTAATGCACATTTTAAAATGATATCCCTTTTTGCATTCACATTTTTCCACAAATTTTTTTTTTTAAATTTCTGCCAAAGCCTAAGAAATTCTTGTTATTTACCTTCAAACCTTACTGCGAGGATATAAAAGAACAATTATAATTAATAAAATGATACATAGACAAGATATTTAAAAAATAATAACAATAATCTTAATCAAAAGAGATAAGATATGGGATACTTATCTTTGAGAAGAGTTAGCACCATCTTAATTCATGGACTTCTTGCATTTACGTGCAACTTTCTCAGCTCCATCTGGTATCCAACTTGTAAGACAAATTCATCCACATCATCATGCATAGGCTAGGGTTTCTACTTCTTTCAGAGCGATGAATCAATCCTAGGATACCAGCCCTAGAATTTTCTTTGTTCAAATCCCTATTAGGGTTTATAGATAAACACACTTGAGTAGTCAAGACTTTTCTTTCATCTTGTTCTCAACTTGCTCCTAGGTTTTTGTAAACCCTAGACTTTTAATCTTTAAGTGTCCAAAAGCAAAGACCCTAGATTTATTACATCATTGATTTAATCGATAATTAATATTGACTTCATCAAGTCAACCACCAAACTTATTAATCAAGTCAACCACCAAACTTATTAGTATCACTGTATGCCATCATGGTGGTAATCAATTCCCAAAAGACTTTGGTATAACTAGACATCTTCTAGAGTTGTAGTATTATAGCTTTGATGTTTGATCTTGAAGAGGAGATCAACCTCTTTTCTTTGAAATTTGCACTTCTTGTATCGTGGTAATTTTTTCTAATCATCGGCATATATAATGCACTCAAGGTGTTGGTATCATGCAATTCATAGACCCTAAGATATATATATGTCACTTACGGCTTGTGAGGATCATGACATGCTTTTAATGAATGCTTAATGAATACTTTAGATGATTTTACTTATCAATATTAAGTTCGCCATTTCAGAATACCATTTGTTTGTCCATGAGTATTCCTCAAAGTTATTCCATAGAAAGACTATTCATATGCATCATAGATATCCTTCTTGTTCTGTAGGAATAACATCATATATTTTCTTCACATACCTCCTTAGAAACTCATTATTTTCAATGTTAGAACTTGAGAATAATACTCATAGATACTCAAATATTATAGAGATATGGTGCTATAGAGAGCTTGAATACTTAATATATATTAGTCTATCTATTAGTCCTCATGTAGCTCGCATTTCCCATATGTACTTTTCACCACTGTGTATGACATTATACGTGCTTATAAATCACTCGGTATCTTTGGCCTCAAATTACAGGAGTTATAAATTCCAGGAGCCGTAAACCTCATATTATAAGAGCCATAAGGTTTGTACTTGTTGGATTTTGCTTTTAAATTAGACTTGGAACTACCCTCTTTCCATAGGAATTAAGAAGCTTTCCTTTTGTCTTGACTTTCTCAGGTTCGATTCTTTGTCTTGCATAGGAGTATAAACTAGAGATAACACAAAGAGTTGAGAGTTGAGTCCTTTTTCACATGAATGAAACCCAATAGCACTAAGATATGATCTGCTCCTATTCCTTTGGCCCTATACATAAAAAAAAAAAAATATCCTCAGATATTTCCACCCTCAAATATTTAGTATAGAAGACCAATTACAGATAATGTAAAAATGACCTCAGGAACATTGGCACAGATAAGGATATTACAAAGTATTCTTCTTCTTTATCCTTATTTTCTTTGTATCCTTTGTTTGATCAGAGATCAGTGTAGGATGATATTATGTAAGAGAATTCACTACTCTTCAACTTAAGCAAGGCTTTGGTTTGGATTTAGATCATACTTTTTATGGTCTCTGTAAAGAATGTTTTTTTAAATTATTACATCTTACCAAATTTGAGTTCGAATTGGATAAGAAAAAATCTTCAAATTATTACATCTTACCAAATTTGAGTTTGAATTGGATAAGAAAAAAATTAGGTGATGGATAAGTATATTTCTTATAGTTTTTAAATATATTGATTTTTCAATATTTTAAAACATTGAAATGGACAATTATAGCATTGAAAATCTAAACAAATCTTTTAAAATTGTTTTTAATCATAAATGTTGAAAATAAATTATATAATAGATCAAAATACACCGTTTTACATTTTAGAATAACATGTTGCTATAATTTATGTATTCATCAATTCCAATTACACCATAGATTATATGATACTCGATATAAATTCAATTTCCATACAAATTCCACATTACCAATTATTTTATGTCTGGAATAAAGTTATAAATTAAATATGTTCAAATATTCTTTCAAAATATACACTTACATTCTCAATAACTAATTACTTAATAACCAAACCAAATCAAACTCTAATTTATAGCATATAATAACAACTATATAAAACAAAATGTTAAATTTTATAATTTTATATTTACTTGGTAATCAAGAAAATCCACTTAAAAAAAATGAAATTTTCTACTACTAAATATAATTCATACATATTTTTCCTTAAAATTTAAAATTTAATTTAATAAATTCACAAATTATAACTTTATAAATTGCATATAATACATTTTTTACTTTATTTTACAAACATCCATTTTCTGGATAAAATAAAATCCATTCTCTGGTGGTCATAAATTTTGTGGGGAGTGTAGTCAATGAGGATGGTGATGGAAACAAGGCATAAATAATCACATTTTTATTTATTTATTTCCCGCCATCTCTATATTTTTATAAATAATAGATCACTTAACTCAAAATGATAATTCTAAATAACACAAAAAATTCCATCCATGATTTTTATAATCTTCTAGACATCTAGTATAATATTAATTTAGTTTTCCAAAAAAGTTTCATTATAGCTAACAAAATTTCAAGAAGTTTTTTTTCAATGATAAATAAAAATGGGAGAGGATTCATTCATCGTATGTAAAATGACCACCCTTGAACAAGATAGTTGTAAGAAAACATACACAATGTGTCAGTGTAGAAAAGTCATCAACTGATGGACAAGGTTGTAAATCCCATGTTTAACCTTCTAAAATTTGGAAAGAACCTAAATGTTTATGAGAAAAGTAAAAAAACAAAAACATACTGTTGGGGGATTAATTGACATAAATATGGGGTTGCATACTAAATTCTTAGGACATGGCTTATCCTTCCAACAACAATTATCTACATCTATAAAGCAATAGTCGCCACCCATGATATTGTGAGACACATCTTGAGTTAGTTTTTTCTCTTAATCCTATAGACAATTTTATATCTGGAGCTTTTTCTATTCAACCTTGGATACTAAGAGAAAGACATTTAGAATGGTGGATTACCTAGAGAGAAAAAATTTCTCTTCCTTTTCAAACAACAAGTTTAGGATGAATTGAGGCTTCTCATTCCCAATTAAACCATCCTCTATGGATTTGGGCTTCTTTTTCCTTTGATCCTTTACCATTCCATATATTATTCCATTTTTTCTAGTAGAGCGTTCTTCCTTGTGTACTATAGCTTTCATCTTTAAATTCTATCTGCTTTTAATCTTTATATAGAAGTGAAATACTGATACTATATTATATTATAATTCCATTGAATTATCTATAGCCACTTATTAATCATTAATAAATTTATTGTATATTTCACTATATGTTTTTACATAAAATGCCTTTAATACACTATACCCAAATGATAGGTTAACTATTGAACAAACTAACAAGTTCCCATCACGATTTTATTATGCATTAATAATTCATGAATGGAAAATGGGTGTTCCCTATAATTACCTATATTAATATTTTTCCATCTTTCGAAGTAGATTATCAGATTTATATAGTGGGATTAATATGAAGAGACATCATGAATCAAATCAGTTGGATTTTTAAAAGGAGACAATGTCTACATCTAGATCAAATGCAACAAGGTTTTGATACTTAACTACTCCTCCAATTGATGTAGACATATCAATTGACTAAAATTATATATATATATATATATATATATATATATATATATATATATATATATCCCATTTAGTCTTCAGGTGCATTGGTTATTACTTTAAAGACTCAACATATATCTATGGTTTTAAACATGGCTAAGTTAGTGGTTAGCCTTAGAGAAGATAAGCATGTAGTTGTAATATTTTCTCAGGAAAAGGATTGATTACAATAATGAATATCAAATCCAAATTCTAACTAGTGGGAGGAAAATTGTAGATCTATCTCAAGTTAGTGAAAATTCTCATTATAACATCAACAAATGGAAATGGTTTAAAATAATAAAAGACTTGTTTTCTCAGACTATTTTCGTTGAATCTATACTCTCCATCTTCTAGTAGTGAATGTATCTCTCATCTATATACCAACGTTTTACAAAGAAATGTGAAATTTAATGTTTTTAGTTACAGAAAGAAAAGAAAAAAAGAAAAAATAAATAAATAATAGATGTCAAGTTTATAGGATTTAAGATAAAGTGTTTGTCTCATGTTAGGAATTTGTAGTGCATGGATCTACAAAACATACCTCTCTTTTTTCAATTTAGCTTCACATCCCAATCAATTTTATAACAAGGTGATCTTGAAGAATTCTTGAATGAATAATTTATTGGTGTTGTTTATTGAGGAGGTTGACTAATAATATTTCCACTAAGGTTCCATTCCTAGAATAACTACACCTTAGACTAAACATATCCACAGGTAGACTTATATTTGTAGTGCATCCCTTCAAGGAATTATATGTCATTAAAAGAAATAAAATCAAGTTCTATTAAGAACAACTTTAGATTCCATTTTAAAAACATGCTAAGAGAGAAAAAAAATGGCATATTTATCACAATGAACGAATTTCAGAAGAGCTCACTTAATTAACGTCTTAAATACATATTGCTTAATATTTAGACTACTTTAAAATGATCACTAGTTTAAAATAAACAGTTTCACAATGTTAATAATCATCATACTTCCCATTTCCTTCAATATTGTAGGAAAAATATACACGTGGATTCCTCAACAACTTGTTAAGTGCCTTCGGTTCATGATTTTGTCTTAAACGTCACCCTTATTAATTCTCTAGATCTTGCTTGAGATTCAAGAGGAATTAATTCTCTTAAAGCTTCTTATAACATAATGGTATCCCTAAAGCATCATGAATTCATTCCAACAGAGAATTGTAATTGTAGGGGATAACTCTCAAAATATACATTTTTCATCCATGAGGATTCACTATTGTTGTAAAGGTTACCTTTTGATTAGTCGCCAAAGTTTTGTGCTATAATATCCACATAGATAAGACTATTAATAAAATAACAATAAAGTTATTTGCAACAAATAATTCAGTATAATAGAAACACCATTGATAACCATCCTAAAATTTTTAAGTGAAACTCTCGACATGTAGATGGAATTTGTGTTTCATTGGATACATTACCCTCCATAAGTTCCTGACTTTGTTATAAATAGAAGGGTGAAGTCCAATATCTTTCCAATGTGTTGTGATCATAGCTCTCAATGAACTTATATTCCATGAAACTATAGCTATACAATTGTTTGAAAGTGTACCAACCCAAACCTACATTGTCCTCCCAATTTACAACGACAATGTGGGTTCTTGAGAAACATAGTTATATTTGATAATAAATACAGTTATATTTGATCCCTGAAAATCACTAGATCAAAATGAAAATCATTGATATTAAGGATTTAGGTATGATTAAGATATAGATTGAGGAAAAAATAATGTTTGAATGGGACAATATAATTTCCTCAATATCACCTTTTTTTCCTCTCTTTTCTCCCCTATACACCTATTGGGTTTGCAAACTGCAAGATAGTTCATGCTTAAATTTGAAGAAACCTATTGCAATGGATTGATAGAAAATAATCTTCAATTATTTTTTATTTTTCCTTTATAATGTTATATAAATGGAAATGAAGCCACTTTTTCTTATGTATAGATGCATTTTATCCCCTCGTATATTTAAGAAGTGAAACACCATGATTAATTAAAATTAGCTCCTCATTTCTAAGGATATTTAATATTTTATCACTAAAAAATATCATGTCACAACTGATTAGGAGAGGTGCCTAAATTCCAAAAAAATTATGTAAAAATATTCAATCAATCCACTCATAAACCCATTTTATGAGAGGTAATATTGGAACAACATATTGAGGTTCCATGAAATGTACCGAAAACGATTACACCCTCTAAAAAAAATCTTCTACTGGTAATGAGCATAAATATGTAACTTTAGTTTGAATGATTTCTAGAAGCTATGAGCCTAAGAGCAAGGAACCATCTCTATGAAATTACATGTTGAATACCTCCATAAGAACCCAAATTCTAAAATGCAAATGGTACTTATCTGCAATCATGCTTCCATTCCTGACCTCTAACATGTCTGGATTTGAATATATGGGAAAGCATACAAGGTGTAGGAAGAAATCAACAAAATACAAAAACTAAGGATAACATTTATAAATCATTTAATTTATTTCATTTAAACACAACATTTCAAAAACCATGTTTATAGTGATCTATGGAATCGATTGGTGGTATTTATAGTAGTGGGAGAAGTAAGAAGTGTATGATAAAAAACTAAATCTAATGATGATTCTCTCATATATATGTTGTTGAGCTTGTGGAAAAATTATACATGCTAGGTATTTGTAGAAAGAGGTAATTTTTGTCATTGTGTCTTGGTTCCATTATGTATGATTATTTCTATACATTTATCTAGATTCAAAATGAAATAAAAAAATAAAAATAAAAAATTAACCATGACCAAATGATGGTAAAAATATAATTGGAGCATATCTTACCCTAAAAACATAAAAAAAAAAAATCCCCAAAAAAAAAAAAAAAATCCTAGCTAAATTTGAAAGACATTTCATAGTAAATTTAAGTAATAACAAGAAAGGTCATTATGATTCCATACCCTATGTTGTTTTGGTCTGCTTGGGATGTTATATACTAGACTATAGCAAGTCATAAAGTTAGTATAGAACTCTCCAAGGTATGAATCTTTTCCTTTAAATTGCAAATAAAATTAATTAAAAATAATGTGTTGCAATCCCTTCGACCATGTATAAATGGCCTACACCATACTATCCATGGTCACACATTTGAATCCCTAATTTTCACACGATACAGTGGAATTTGAAGCTGAAAAGGGGTAAATGTAATATAGATATATTTCTCATATTTGAATGAGCCAAAAAAACATAGCAGCAAAATTCAGCCACATTGGAATTTGTTGTATGGAAATTCAACAATAGTACAAATCCAACAAATTTTCCATATAGTATATGGTCAACTTAATTTTGATTGTCTTTGATAATATATCTCATGTATTTCATCCCCATCGATTCATATACCCCGAAAACAAACAACCGACAAAGCTAAAAAATATTGAAAGAAATTCTTCAATACATATTATAGATATAATTTAAGACAAAATTTTCAAGAAGTGAATTATTTTTTATAATTTATTAAGTATTTTTGAATATGAAATTCTTCTCAAATTTGGAACAAAATAATATTTTCTTATCTATGAGAAGTATAATTATGTTTTGGAGTTGTAATGGACCTTTTTGTTACAAGGTTTTTTTGGTATCAAACCATATTCAAATTCAAATTTGTAATTGAATGTTTCTTCTATGCTAGAAATACATGAATAAAATAGAGCTACAAATTACTTATGAAAGAAATATTGTAATTGATAAGTGAAATTATAGCTAGATTGAACATCATATCAAAGATTCGTAAGTATATGGTGCACACCTCTCAAGCCATAGTAAAAATATGTGAGCTTGATAGTACAGACTTATGTTTTAGTGTTGAGCTTTGTAGGCTCAATAAAATGTTTTTAAATATGAAATCATGGATCCTTGACAGTAAGACCAATTTTCAAAGGTCCAGTAAGTTTCCTCTCACATTTATTATGTATCTCTAGTTGTTTCCTACAGTGCGAGCATAAGTAGTTGTATTAACAACACCCCCGCAAAAGAACCAAAAAAGAATGTCGAAGTCTCTAAAAAAATAATTATGAAACTCAATTGTTTGAACGTTAATCAATATATAATTTTAACAACATTTAGTGGTATATAAGTTTTCATAGAGAGCATAAAATCCTTGCATACCACTCACATAGAGAATCGAATATTTGATGGATTTTCTTAAGAATTCCATCCCTCATCCTAGGGTACCTTCTATGCATACAAATATGAGCCTTTCTGACAACTAAAAGTGTGAATTTAATCCATATATGAAACCCTAATGGAGAAGAAGCACACTTGAATTTAGGTTTCGAACCATTCTCAAAAAAAAATTATCATATTTTAGATAATCTATACCTTGTTGATGTAAATGCATGAGCCACTACTTTATAATTTTGATATTATAACATTTATTATTTCTTCACAATTTACTAAATATTAACTTCATGAACACTAAATAATAGTTTTGAAATACCCATTCAACAAATTTCTGGGCATCTTCTTCTTAAAATCCTAATGAGATAAGTTTCTTTTGACATGTGTATTTCATAAAGCCAAAACCCCAAGTTGGGAAATGGGTTTACAAATGGAAGTAAGAAAAATAGGACCTTACCTAAGATCACATAAGTGTTGGAAATACTAAGATGGGGGGTGAAACAGTATTCCTTTAAACTAGAGCATTAGTTAATCTTCAATTATTATCAGTGTTTGTACAATGATAGCAGTAAACAAAAGGAACACAAATGCACACAGTTTTTAAGGTGGAAACCCTCTCCGGGACAAAAACCACCTGAATATTTTTCTAATAATTCTTTAATATTCAACTCCAATTGAAAATAAAGCTCCAACTTCCTAGAA
Source organism: Pinus albicaulis (assembly GCA_034641835.2). NCBI lineage: Eukaryota > Viridiplantae > Streptophyta > Pinopsida > Pinales > Pinaceae > Pinus > Pinus albicaulis. Next base: position 42,408 of record JAXQQM020077452.1, read on the forward strand.
TCTAGAAAATAATTCTTCTCCAGCTCCCACTAGATGGACGCTCCAATGCCTAAGAATATTTAGTAGTCAACTAAACGGATGCCCCAAAACCCAATGAGCTACAACTCACCCTAGCACCACCCTACCACCCTGAATTTTTCACAAGCTTGAACCTATTAGTGACTTGATGCACTAGCCTAGCACCACCCTACCACCCTATAGAAGAATAAAAGAAGAATGGACTCCTGTACCAACGAAAATGGTCCACTTTACAATGATATAGAATGATGTATAAGAAGAAGACACACTATACCATAACCCCAACTATGACACAACCACCTAATGATGATCCTAGACCTCCCAACACTGCCTCTTCAACTCTTGGCAGATAGACACTAGTAAAATTTTTACAATGATGTATTTACAATGACTTATTACAATGATACCTTTACAGTGACTGTATGCAGTGCTACCCACTTGAAGTCTTCATGTGATGAACTTCTTGATGTTGTTATGCACCTTGATTTTTGCTCTTGTCATGATACCCTTTGTTGCACCTTGCTTTGCTTTGCTACCCTAGAAAGTTTGGTCCTTTGCAGCCCTTGACAACACATAATCTAGCTTTTTCTTACCTTCTAAGAGCTCGATATTGAATCTGGTGTATCTATGTTATTTCAGATACCCAATATGTGATTTTTGGTTCTAAAGTAGTCCTCTGAGTCTTCTTTCCAATGCCACAAGTCTGAACCAATTTGATTCTTCAAGAGAGATTTATGCCCAATCTCTCACAATGACATAATTATGGATTATTTCAGCAGAACGAACTTATACGGCATGCCACGTGTCATTTTTTTTTCATTTAGCTCTAAAATTGATATAGAGAAAACTACAATCTGTGCACTATCTTCCACATTTTACAGAATTCCAATCTAATACTCAAAGAGAGAGTTATGACGATTTTCCCAAGGTCGCTTATTTGAGATGAAGTTCAGGAGCTTGCAAAAACACTGACTTCCACAGATCATATCTCTGAAAATATTGCGCACCCTGATCTGAAATTTTATAGGAGCTTCCTCAGGATTTATTCTTCGCCTAATAAAAATTTCAGCTTCTAAACCTTTGTAAAAAAAAATTTAGAGTGCAAATTCCACGATGATCTATTTCAGGTAGCGAAATCCCTACATAAGGAGGATATGACCACTCCCTGACCACTGGAAGTGCACCTATGGAGTATACATTTAAGCAGAAGAAAGAGTTGGTCTTGCACGCAACAGACTTTAATTTGATTGTGGGCCAGTAATATAAGATGGGAGTTGATGAGGTCTTGAGGCGATATGTGACGGAGTTCAAAAGGCAGAGCATATTAGAAGAAGCACATGAAGGGTATTCACCGCAAAGATATAAAAAATTTATTCCCGGAAGACCTTATTAATGGTTGTATCACATAGGCTTTGTCCTAAAAATTCATAGTTTTGGTCTCAAAGAGAAGGATGGGTACTAAAATTTCATAACTACGGTGTTAAGAGTGAAAGGTTGGTCCTAAAAGGTCGTGGTCATGGTATTAGAGTAAAAGTGTCATCTATAATGGTCTCATTCATGGTCTTAGAGCAAAGGGTTCAGCCTATAATGTCTTAATAATAGTATTAGAGAAAAGGATTGGCCATGAAAGGTCTTAATCATAGTCTTAGAGTGAAGGGTTGGTCCTAAAATGCCTTATTGTGCAAGTATGGATAAGCGTACTAAAAGGTTGGTCCTAAAATATCGTACATGAGCTAGGGTGCTAAATGGAGGACTCTTGAATAAAAAGAATAGTGAAATGGTTAAAATTGAAATAAATTAAGGCGTAGAAAATGTTTTTTTAATTGTCATCATAGGAATTGGGAGAATATAATTGAGTTGTATCATATAGTCCCTACATTTTAATTATTGAAATAATTAACATTTCTATTTCCTATTAAATCCAAATAATGAGAGAATATAATATAACTATTGGGGCCTATAGGGAAATTTGATTCCTCTACCTTTGACATTTCCACTCAATATCAAGGCCCTTGTGGGATACGTGAATGAGAAGGGTAAGATTGTCATATATTCAGATGCAAGGTAAGATTAACAAGGCTTTCATATTCTTTAATACCATAAACCATTTAGGATCTTGAGCTTACCTGATCTGAGGTAAGGTCATGTTTTTCTTACTTCCATTTTTAAAACCATTTCATGACTTTGGTTTTTTTCTTTACATAATATATAGGTTGATACATGATCATTGACCCATCCTTTGAGAAAAATCAACAAGAACAAGTATCATAAGAGGTAATTGTCAAAAACAAGTATATTATCTATTTTGTAAAGGATTAAAAGCATAAAAAATCAGATCCATGATGGATCTTAGGAATTAGTTGAAGGTTTTGTGGAGAAGATCATATTGAGAATTTTTTGGAGAGGATCATGTTGAGATATTTATGGAGAAGATCATGGATCTTGAAATAATCCACGATATTGTAATTTTACTATAAATTGTAACCTTTGTGTGTATGAAGGATGACCATTAGATCAAAGATCTGATTAGACGAGGGACCATGTAATAGTATAGAAATTAGATTAATTTTGATTCCTAGTTTATGTAATTTTATATGTGTGGATGGTGATTTGATGCATTGAATTTTTTTGATGAATTAACATTTTATGTGATGAATGTGTGAGCCAAGCATAAGGAATTGGTGTTGCATGCATACATGATACATAGTGTGAAACATAATAGTGTAGTGGGGTCATAACCCCTAGGTTTAAGTATCGAGACCTAAAAAAATTGAAACTATAGAACCCATATTTTGTTTTCATCAAGTGGCATCAAGAAGCAGTGGAAGAAGGTAAAAGAGATTGCAGATATCGTAAGAGATTTGTTTTCTCTGCGCATGTGACAACAAGGGAATGTGAGAATATTTGCATCAACCTAGAGCAAGGAGTGATCGAACAGTTCTAGAGAGGAGAACCAAGAAGATGCCAAAATCCCAAACTCAAGAGAAAGTTTGGTGAGATATCATGTAAAAAGCTGGAGACTTGTTACTGTTGAGGCATGTTGTAGCTCACGAGTTGAATCTATTATGACAATACCAAAAATAATATGACCAAGAGGTTATTATTTTTTTGACCTTGGGATTTTGATGCAAGAACATCGACCCATCCTCTAAAAAAAATCAGCAAGAATAAGTTCTGGAAGGTGCAGTTGTCCAAAATCAGGGTAATATCTATTTTCTAAAGGATTAAAATAATGAAAAATAAGATCCATGAGGGATCTTAGGAATTGGTTATGGGATTTGTTGAGATATTTGGGGAGAGGAACATGTTCAGAGATTTATAGAGAAGATCATGGATCTTGAAATAATCCATGATATTGTAATTTTCTAATATAAATTGTAAACCTTTGTGTGTATGAAGGGTGGACATTAGAATGACGATATGGCTAGCCAAGGTGCCACATAATAGTATAGTGATTAAGTTAATTTTGATTCCTGGTTTATGTAAAAAAAATTGTGTGCATGGTGATTTGATGCATTGAATTTGTTTGATGAATTAGCATTGCATGTAATTACTGTGTGACCCAAGAATGAGGAATTGATGTTGCATGCATAAACAAGACATAGTGTGAAACATAAGAGCATGGTGCGACCATAACCCATAGTTGTGAGGATCAAGACATGGAAAAAATTAGAAGACAAAGAAGCCAAATTTCATTTTCATCACAGGTCAAAAGCAACTTGGCTCATTATGATTTGAGGAAGAAGATGCCCAAACATTCATTGAATGGGTATTTTTGAAATATTATTTAGTGTGTATGAATTTAATATTTTCTAAATTGTAAAGAAAAATTAAATGCTACAATATCAACATTGTAAAGTAGTGTCTCATGCATATTGCATCAACAAGGTATAAATTATCTCAAAATTTAAAATTGTTTCGATCATAGTTCAAAACCTAAATTTAGGTATGATTCTTCTCCATTAGGGTTTCATATTTGGAGTAAAATCATACTTTCATTTTTCAAACTCTTTGAGGTGAGGGATGCACTTCTTAAGACAATCCATCTGATATTATATTCTTTATATAAGTGGTATGCAAATCTTATGTTATTTTTGTGGACACTTAAATACAATTGGATGTCGTTAAAAGTATATATTTATTAACATTCAACCATTGAGATTTATAAGTATTTTGTTTGCAACTTCCACAGTCTTTTTTGGTGTTGATAATCTGGTTACTTAGGCTAAAAATGTAGGAAATGGTTGGAGAACAACTCTAGATATATAGAATAAATGAGTTAGGTAATTTACTGGACCTTTGAAAATTTTTCTTACTTTCAAGGATCCATGATTTTACATTTAAAATTACAATTTTTTTGAGCCTGTCAATCCCAGTAGTGAAACATAAATTCATGCTATGAGACTCACACATTTTAATTGTGGCTTGAGAGGTTTACATCATTAAATATTACATCATGTTCAATATAGTTATAGTTTCGCTCATGTTATCACCCAAAAATTCTCAAAACATCATTGTGTCAACTCTATTTTTGGTCATGATTTCAAGGAGGTTTAGAGGTCATTTTAAGTCATTGGTAAAGGATAGGTCATATTACAAGTTCAAATGAAGTCTTCTAGGTCCACTCCATGATCAATAAACTTTGAAATTTTAACTTGTTTTAGTCATGGTCTTAGATAGGTGATTAGGTCATTTCATGCTTTAAAGGGTAGCTCATAGGATTAGAGTCTCAAAAGCCTCATTTTCATTTCCAAACAAAGTTTAACAACCTTATTCCATGGTTTAAAGGTCCCATCATCCATTAAGAAGACATTCCATTAATTTTAGGGTCAAAAATTTTGCAATCATACAGGAATCTATGTTTTCGTAGCGCAGCTAGTTCAAAAAAGGTGATGTGTAGCGCGCTACAAAATGGCTGAAACAACATTTTTCCTCAAAAAAACTATGTTTTCTTGTTTTAGTAGTCAACTTCCAAAGGGGTTCCTGAGCAACTAAAAACTCATTTTTGAAAACTGAAAGAGTTTTTTCTTCCTAACATACTTACCTACAAAAACCTCTCTCCGTTTCTTAAAATTCATTATGAGGTGGGATAAATTTATCACTCAACGTGCGCTATGAAATTGTTGAAAGTCATTGAGAGAAAAAACTTTGTTTTCTGTTTTTAGTAGTCAACTTCATGATCAGTTTCTAGCTCCAATAAAACGTCTATTGGAATTATGAAGGAGGTTTTTCTTCATAAAATCTCTATCTACAATAACCTATCTCTCTTTTCTCACAAGTGTTACCAGTTGGGAGATACAAGGGTTTCTTTAAAGCCATATTTTCAGAAATCAGAATTTTCCAGTTTTACACAAGTTGTTCAGAGACAGTTTCTGGGCAGTAGGAGAGGTATTTCAACAATCCAATAGATTTTTTTGTTCAAGAAAAATTGGTCTCCAAAATCCTCCAGTTTTTCAAAATACATTATGGGTGATAAGATAAAAGCTCTGTCTCAACATCTATTTTTCAGATGAAAAAGTGCAAAATATGATAAATCTTTGAATCAGTTTTGTCATGAAAATCAAGATATTTTTTAAGAAGGACATCTCCATTAAAGATTTTTGTTGTTGAAATAAATCCTCAAAAATATCCTAAATATCCAAAACGGTATATTTTTTAAAAAACTGTGTTAAAAGAGTACACACAGCAGTTTCGTAGCGCACTACGAAACTGTTAAAGGTGATGTTTTGGCATTCTTGCATGAAATTTGGAGGTAAGGACTGCTAGTCTTTAGAGTTTAGCATTGTCAATGGAATTAGAAAGGTCATAAATGAAGTTATAGGTTGAAAATAAAGGAAAATAATGGTCAAAGAAAGGTTTTACAGTGGTATAAAAGTTGCGCTACGAAAACAGGTTGTTTTCGTAGCGCAATCATATTCCCTCTCCTTTTCATTTTTTCGAAGGCTTCATTTTGCACAGGTGGAAGGATTGAAGAGTTTATGGGATGTTAACACATGTTACATATACAATATAGTCATCAAGGCTAGCAAAGATGTTTGAAGACAAGCATGGAGGTAAGGGCTAAATTTCAACAAACTCTGTTTCTTGGTTTCTAGGGCAGTTAGGTCATGGAACAACCGGGTTCATAACAAGGTTGGAGGCATCACAAAATTTGATCTCATGAGGTTGTAGGTGGAAAATGATGAATTGAAGACTAGATAAGGTTGTTATAAGTATATTTAGGATTTTTGGTCCTATTTGAATTAGGACTCTTCAAAGACAGTCAAGTTGTCATTTTGTAATTAATAAGCCTGTTTTATGGTTAGAATAGGTGTCAATAATAGAAATTCGAATTCCGTTGATGATGGATCACAGAATCCAATATTTTAAAAGCTATATATGAAGCAAGATGTCGAATTAGAGGAGGGTTGAATACTTTTTGGCAAAACTGTTGCATATTGTAAAAGATTGTTTCAGCTAATGCAGAGAGCTTCTATTTGACCAACTTGAGATTCAGAAAGGGTGTTTAGTGTTTTCATACTCTATCAGTACTTCTTATATATCTTATTTCTGGTGGTGTTCATCTATATTACTGAGAACTCATCTTCAAGATGCTATGACTTCCTTTATAAATGGATTGACTGTGTTTTTACATGTTTCAAGTGTGTGTCTCATGACTAAAAACCCTGAAATGCCTCAACTTCCATGTCAATTATATTCACTAATTTTCTGAGACTACTTTGACTCAATAATGACCAATGTATACATGTTGATGTTAGTTTCAACCTACAGGTTGGAAAATTTTATCTAAGCATGCCACTTTGTAAAGCTTTGGATTGAATGATATATACAGTAACAATACCACTTTCCTTTCACCTGAGATTCTTAGTGTATTTAAATGAGTTTCTGTCCTATCATTTGAAATGTTTTTCTTCCATATTTTAAGTGCTTATTACTTAGAAACTCATGACTGATCATGCTCTGACTTCCTTTAAGTATTTAGCTATGGTGAAATCCCTTTCAGTAGTTTTGCTTTCAATACCTTGATGTCTCATTACTCAGAATTTGTGTGCTACATGATCTGACTTCCTTTGAACCTCAAGTTATTAGGATTATCCTAAATGTGTTATTATTTCATTGAATTATATACAAGCCTCAGCTTCCACAAGGAAATCCTTTGTCATCTTTATCCCTATCACTGACTCCATAGCCCAATGGTAGCAAGCATTCATTTTCTCAACCTAAACCAAAACACAAATAATGGAGTTATCCATTTATCTATATCATTATTCCATATCATTAACCCTTGAGAGAGCCCTCTCAAGCTGAGGAGGCTAAGCGTCAGCTAAAATATTGGTTTGAAATAGTTACACTGAGATTGACTTGATGAGCAACCTATCAGGGTCCTATTTTGGTGATAACATTTTGTTGCGTCTGCTGGGAGTCTGAAGATAAACGTCTCCCAAAAATTATGAAGCTGAACTCTTGAAGGTAGCAGGAGCTTAGAATCTGTTTGAGGCTGCAAAACTACCTTGACGACTCTACACATCAAATAATCAAATTGGAAGGTGACTCCACTACTAGAAGACCAGTAGCTTGATGAAGTTTCAAGATGAGTTCCATTGCAAGAATTAATACCAGGTATGCCCCTATGAATTGGTCTCATATCCCTGGTTTTCCAAATCCTATGCCAAAGGTTGAATGGTTAGATGATCTTTCAATATTCAAAGATGAAAAGAAAGACAATGTTGTTCTTCATTTGGTTAGGTTTCATCTACATGTACATAGTATTAAGGTTCAATTCCCGGAATACTGTCTTATGAAGATGTTTATGACCACTCTAGAAGGAAAATCATGGTCTTGGTATAAAGGTTTAGCAAATGGTTCATTATATTCTCTTGCTAATTTTCATGATGAATTCTATGAGATGTATAAAGAGTGTCACCCCTCCTTATTACTGGTCAAAGATTGCTGTAAACATTATATGAGTCTTATTTAGTATTTGGAGGATTGTTATGATGATGATGAATTTATGGATGAAGAAATTTTAGAGCCTCTTCATAACAATACATTTCAACACCTAGAAGAAAGGATAACATCCCATAGAATGCATCATGGAAATCAGAAGGAGTATACTTAGGAAAACCATGTTACATCCTCCGAGATTGATGTAAAGATACAACAAACTTGCCAGTATTTGGATCATAAAGAGTATGAAAATAATTGCAAACACCAAGGATAAATACTGGAAGACGGTTTTTATAACCCTCAGGAAGAGAAAAATATTGATTATTTATGTCATACTTTGCAACAGCCTACTTCAAAGAATGATAATATTAATGAGGAAAATTACATTGTCTGTGGGAATCATTCAGAAAGGCAGTTGGATAGCTTATCAGATAAATTTTGTGTGGCTAAAAATCAGTTGCTAGAAGTTACAGGATGTTATGAGGATCATCAAGCTGATCATGTTTTCTAGGATCCTATAGCTAAATACATGGAAGAGTTTTACTCTCCAGTGTTTTAGTTTTACTTTTAGTATGAAGATCAGTTACAATTTCAGTGCCAGTGGTCATCACAATATCATAGTTGCTTCAAGTTCCAATGTAGTCAAACAGCTCAAATATCAGATAAAACAAATGACTGGCTACATGGAAATTTCATATTGATTGAGTTGAATGAAGTTTGCAGTTGATAGGGTAGGTAGGAATGTTAAAATACTCTCAAGGTTGACTGAGAATTTTTAGTAGGTACATTTTGAAGCAGATTGGGAAAAATTTCAGAGTTTTATTTTAAAGGAATGGATTGCAGCACTGGAGCTACCAGATCTTAGTGTACCACAGGGGCACACTATCCCAAGTGGAGCCACTGTTATCACCCAAAAATTCTCAAAACATCATTGTGTCAACTCTACTTTTGGTCATGATTTCAAGGAGGTTTAGAGGTCATTTTAAGTCATTGGTAAAGGATAGGTCATATTACAAGTTCAAATGAAGTCTTCTAGGTCCACTCCATGATCAATAAACTCCGAAAGTTTACCTTGTTTTAGTCATGGTCTTAGATAGGTGATTAGGTCATTTCATGCTTTAAAGGGTAGCTGATAGAGTTAGAGTCTCAAAATTCTCATTTTCATTTCCAAACAAAGTTTAACAACCTTATTCCATGGTTTAAAGGTCCCATCATCCATTAAGAAGTCATTCCATTAGGTTTAGGGTCAAAATTTTTGAAATCATACAGGAATCCATATTTTTGTAGAGAAAATAATTCAAAAAAGGTGATTTTAGTGACGAAAACATTGTTTTTGTAGTGTGCTACGAAATGGCCGAAACATCATTTTTCATCAAAAAAAAATTGTTTCCTGGTTTTAGTAGTCAACTTCCAAAGGGGTTCTTGAGCAACTGAAAACTCATTTTTGAAAACTGAAAGAGGTTTTTCTTCCTAACATACTTAAATACAAAAAACCCTCTTATTTTCTTCAAATTCATTATGAGGTGGGAGAAATTGATCACTCAACTTGCGCTATGAAATTGCCGAAAGTCATTGAGAGAAAAACTATGTTTTTTGTTTTTAGTAGTCAACTTCATGATCCGTTTCAGGCCACAAGAAAAAACATTTTAGAATTAGGAAGGAGTTTTTTCTTCATAAAAATCTCCATCTACAATAACCTATCTCACTTTTGTCACCAGTGTTACCAATTGGGCGATACAAAAATTTCTTTAAAGCCATATTTTCAGAATCAGAATTTTCCGGTTTTACACAGGTTGTTCAAAGACAGTTTTTGGGCACTAGGAGAGGTATTTCAAAAAACCAATAGAGGTTTTTGTTAAAAAAAAATTTTAATACAAAAGCCTCCTTTATTTTTTAAAAATACATTATGGGTGAGAAGATAAATGCTCTGTCTCAACATCTATTTTTCAGATGAAAAAGTGCAAAAAATGATAAATCTTTGAATAAGTTTTGTCATGAAAATCAAGATCTTTTTGAAGAAGAAAATATCCATTAAATATTTTTTTTGTTTCCATAAATCCTCAAAAATATCATAAATATCCAAAACTATTTTAAAAAACTTTTTTAAAAGAGTACACACAGCAGTTTCGTAGCGCACTATGAAACTGCTGAAGGTGATGTTTTGGCATTCTTGCATGAAATTTGGAGGTAAGGATTGCTAGTCTTCAAAGTTTAGCATTGTCAATGGAATGAGAAAGGTCATAAATGAAGTTCCAGGTTGAAAATCAAGGAAAATAATGGTCAAAGAAATGTTTTTACAGTGGTATAAAAGTTGCGCTACGAAAACAGGTTGTTTTCGTAGCGCAATCATATTCCCTCTCCTTTTCATTTCTTCAAAGGCTTATTTTTGCATAGGTGGAAAGATTGAAGGGTTTATGGGATTTTAACACATGTTACATATACAAGATATTCATCAAGGCTAGAAAAGATGTTTTAAGACAAGCATGGAGGTAAGGGCTAAATTTCAGCAAGCTCGGTTTCCTTGTTTCAAGGGCAGTTAGGTCATGGAACAACATGGTTCATAACAAGGCTGGAGGCATCACCAAATTTGACCTCATGAGGTTGCAGGTGGCAAAGGATGAATTGAAGACCAGATAAGTTTGTTATAAGTATATTTAAGAGTTTTAGTCCTTTTTGAATTAGGACTCTTCAAAGATAGTCAAGTTGTCATTTTGTAATTAATAAGCATGTTTTACGGTTAGAATAGGTGTCAATAATAGAAATTCAAATTATATTGATGATGGATCATAGAATCCAATCTTTTAAAAGCTATATATGAAGCAAGAGGTCGAATTAGAGGAGGGTTGAATACTTTTTGGCAAAACTGCTGCATATTGTAAAACACCGTTTCAGCTAATGCAAAGAGCTTCTATTTGACCAACTTGAGATTCAGAAATGGTTTTTAGTGTTTTCCTACTCTATCAGTACTTCTTATATATCTTATTTGCAGTCACGTTCATCTATATTACTCATAAATCATCTTCAAGATGCTCTGACTTCCTTTATAAATGGACTAACTGTGTTTTTACATGTTTCAAGTTGTGTCTCATGACTAAAAACCCTGATATGCCTCAACTTTCATGTCAATTAGATTCACTGATTTTCTGAGGCTACTTTAACTCAATAATGCCCAATGTATACATGCTAATGTTAGTTTCAACCTACAGGTTGGAAAATGTTATCTAAGCATACCACTTTGTAAAGCTTTGGATTGAATGATATATAAAGTAATAATACCAGTTTCCTTTCACATGAGATTCTCAGTGTATTTTAATGAGTTTATGTCCTATCATTTGAAATGTTTTTCTTCCATAGTTAAAGTGATTATTACTCAGAAACTCATGACTAATCATGCTCTGACTTCCTTTAATTATTTAGCTATGGTGAAATCCCTTTCAGTAGTTTTTCTTTCAATACCTTGATGTCTCATTACTCAGAATTCGTGTGCTACATGCTCTGACTTCCTTTGAACATCAAGTTATTGGGATTATCCTGAATGTGTTGTTCTTTCATTGAATTATATACAAGCCTCAGCTTCCACAAGGAAAGCCTTTGTCATATTTATCCCTATCACTATCTCCATAGCCCAATGGTAGCAAGCATTCATCTTCTCAACCTGAACCGAAACACAAATAATAGAGTTAGCCATCTATCTATATCATTATTCCATATCATTAACCCTTGAGAGAGCCCTATCATGCTTAGAAGGCTAAGCCTCAGCTAAAATATTGGTTTGAAATAATTACACTGAGATTGACTTGATGAGAAGCCTATCAGGGTCCTATTTTGGTGATAACAGCTCATATATTAACAGATTTCATACATAAATAGTTTGTAGCTCTATTTAAGTCATGGATTTCTAGCATAAAAGAAAAATTTATATACAAATTTGAATTTGAATACGATTTGATACTTAAAAATTATGTAACAAAAGATCCATTATAGCTCCAAAACAAAATTATACTTCTCATATATAATATTATATTCATTTTGTTCCAAATTTTAGAATAATTTTAGCTTCAATAACACTTAATAAATCATAAAAAAAAATAATTCACATCCTAAAAACAAATTCTGTAGTTTATATTTAGAAGATGTATTGAAGAATTTCTTTCAATATTTTCAAAGTTTTTGAGATGTTTATTTTTTGGGTATACGAACGATGGGGGTGAAATACATGAGGAATATTATGAAAGAAAATTAAAATTAAGTTTACCATACCATATCCATATCGTATGGAAAATTTTGTTGGATTCGTGCTACTGCTGAATTTGCATATAGGAAAGTACAATGTGGTCGAATTTTGTTGTTACGTTTTCTAGGTGATGCAAATATGATAAAGATATCATTATTACATTTACCTCTTTTTGGCTTCAAATTCCACTGTAAAATGTGAATAATGGGGATAAAAATGCATGACCATGGATAGTATGGTGTAGTCCATTTGTCTATGGTGGAAGGGGTTGAAATGCACTATTTATAGTTCATTTTATTCGCAAGTCAAAGGAAAAGATTCCAATTTTTTGTAGCAAGTTTGGGGAGTTCTATACTCACTTTATGACTTGTTATCATCTTGAATATGATATCTTGGGTATACCAAAACAAAATTTGAGCTGACTATGTAGGACCTGGGGATGGAATGGTAACAACCTTTCCTTTTACTAAATTTTTTAATGTAATTTCCTTGAAATTTAGGTATTTTATAAGATTTGGTTTTGTTTTTTATTTTGGGATTTTGCTATATTAGGTAAGCTATGCTCCAATGAAAATTTTACAATCATTTGGTGATTGATTTAGTTATTTCTAATTCATCATAAATGAGGATAATGTATATTAAGAATTATACATAATGGAACCAAGATGTAGCCACACAAATTCCCTACTCCTACAAAAACCTCGCATGTATAGCTTTATGTTTTTACCATACACTTCTTAATTCTCCCAATGTTATAAATACCATAAATCAATTTCATAAATTACTATAAGCATTATTCCTGAAATGTTGTATATAACTAAGAAAATGAAATTATTTATAAATGTTGTCCTTTGTTGTTGTCTTATGTTGATTTTTTCTCACACCTTCTATTTTTACCCATATCTTCAGATCTAGACATGTTAGTGATCCAGAATGGAAACATGTCTCTAGAGGAGTACCACTCGCATTCTATCCTTTGGGGTCTTATGAATGTATTCAACATGCCATGTATTCGGGACAATTTCTTACTTCTAGGTTCCTTGTTTCTAGAAGTCATCCAAACTAAAGTTGCATATTTGTGTTAATTACTAGTTGAAGCATTTTTTAAGGGATCTAACTGAATTTAGTCCATTTCATGGAACCCTATTGTATTTTTCCAATATAATTTCTAATAAAATGGGTTTCTAAATGGATTGATTGAATCTCTTTACATATCCATTTTTGGATTTAGGCATATTTACTAACTGATTGTGACATGATACTTTTGAGCTAAAAATTGTTAAAGATCCTTGGTAATAGAGAGGTCATTGCAATCAATCAAGGTGTGTCCTTTATAAAATGTCCAAGGGAAAAAATGCATCTATATTGAAGTAGTAGTGTCTTCATTTCCATCTCCAAAACATTATAAAGAAAATATACGAAAGAATTGAAGATTAATTTTTGTCAGCCTATTGCAATAGGTTTCTTCAAATTTTGAACTATCTTATTGTGTGTAGACCCACTAGGAGTATAGGGGAGAAAAGTGAGGCAAAAAGGTGACCTTGAAGTAACTACATCCATCCCATTCGAGAACTATTTTTTTCCTCAATATAAATCTTACTCATGCCTAAATCTTTAATCTCAAGGATTTTTATTTTGATCTGGTGATGTTCAAGGCTCAAATTTAACTCTATTTTTTAAGCACCCACATTCTCACTATAGCTTGGGAGGACAATGCAGGTTTGGGATGGTACACTTTCAGACAATTGTATAGTTATAGTTTTATGGAATAGAATTTCATCAAGAGATACGATCACAACACATTAGAAATATATTGAACTTCACTCTTCTGCTTATACAAAAACTTATGGAGGGTTATATTTCCAAGGAAAGATAAATTTCATCTATATGTCCAGAGTTACACATAAAAAATATAGGATGCTCATGAGTGGAATGTCTATTATAATTAATTCTCAGTTGGAGATGACATATTTTGTTATTTTACTGAGTATTCTTGGTTTGGATATTACAACACAAAACTCTAGAAGTTAATCACAAAGGCAGCCTTACAGCATTAGTGAAACCTCATGCATGAAAAACGTATGTTTTGGTAGTTAGTCCCCATAGTCATACTTCTACATTGGATTGGATTTATGATACTTTATGGATACCATTATGTTATAAGAAGCATTATGAAAATTGATTCCTTTCTAGTCTCAAGGAAGATATAGGGATTTCTCAAGGTTGATGTTTAGGACAAAATATTGAATCAATGGCAATTGATAAGTTGTTGAAGTATCCATATGCATTTTTTTTCTCCAATATCCAAGGAAATGGGAACGGTGATGATTATTAGCATTGAGAAATTATCCATTTATTAGCAACTAACTAGTGATATTGTTAAAGTGTATAAACATTAAGTAATATTTATTTAAGAATTCAATTAAGTGATATCTGCATAAATTCAATCACTGTGATGAAGATGCCAATTTTTTTTCTCTTAGCATGTTTTTAAAATGAAATTTGATGTTGTCCTTAAAAAACATGATTTTTTTTCTTTTAATGACATGTCATGTCTGGAGGGGCTACATTGCAAATAATAGACTACCTTTAGTTGCACTTAGTATGAAGTGTAGCTATTATAACAATGGAACCTTGGTGGAAAACTAATTAGTAAGCCTCCCAAACCTCCTGAGTAAATAACACCAAAACAGTATTCATTCAAGAAGTTTCAATGATCACCTCGTTATAATAATCTTTAGGATGTGAATTTCAACTAACAAAAAAGAGGGTATTTGTGTAGATCCATGGATTAAAATATCCTAACATGATACATCCTCTTTATCTTAAATCCTATAAACTTGACATTTGTATTTTCAACCGTTGAAACCTTAAATTTTATATTCCTTTGTAGAAAATGGATATATATTGGAGAGATACATTCACTACTAGAAGAGGGAGATTAAATATTTGACCAATATAGTCTAAGAAAACGAGTCTTTTATTTTTCTAAACCCTTTGCCTGTGCTGAATTTATAAGGAGCATTTTTACCAACTTGAGATACATGTGCAATTTGTCTTTGACTACTCAAAATTGGGATTTGATATTCATTGTTGTAATCCACCATTTTCCTAAGTAAATATTACAAATGCATGATTGTATTCTCTAAGGTTAGCCACTGACCTTTCCATGTTTACAACCACAAATATATGTTCAGTCTATGAAGTAATTAGATATGCAACTAAATATAAAATGTGCTTCCTTTTTTACAATTTTTTTTTTATCTCATTTTAGTAAATTGAAAGCTCTACAATGGTTGGAGGAGAAGTTAACTCTGGACACCTTGTTGCATTTGATCTAGAGGACGAAACTATCTCCTTTTAAAAATCCTAATGATTTGATTCATGATGCCTCTTCATATTCATCCCACTATATAAACATGATAACCTACTTTGAAAGATGAAAAAAAATTAAGATAGATAAATTATAGTTCTTAAATTCACCATTCATGAAGTATTAAGGAATAGTAAAATCTTGATGGGAAATTTTTAGGTTATTCAGTAGATAACTTATCATTTGGGTATAGCATATTAAAATAAATTTGCGTAGAAATATATAGTTAAAGATATGATAACTTTATTAAAGTTTAATAAGTGGCTACAAATAAGTCAATGGAATTACAAAATAAAATAATATCAATATTTGGTGGGAGCCCAAGGCCACTTCTATATAAAGAGTGAAACGAAATCTAATTTAAATATGCAAACTCTAATACATACGGAAGAACATGTTGCCAGAAAATATGGAGTAATATATGGAATGTTAAAGGGTTAGAGGCCAAATAAGCTCAAAGCCTTAGAGGAGGTTAGAAGGGGAAAGGAGAAGCCTTAGTGCCCCCTAAACTTGTTCTTTTGAAAGGAGGACAAGTTGATATGTAGGTGATCCACCTCTTTAAACGTGTCTCTCTTAATATATAAGGTTGAAGAGAAAATACTCAAGATATAAAATTTTCTAGAGTATTTTGAAAAAAAAAAATGAGTTAAGGTGTGTCTCACAATATCAAGGGAGGTGGCTATTGTTACTATCTAAATACGGAGGATTTTTGTTTGAAGCACAAGCCATGTCCTAAGAATTGAGTCTGCAAATCCACGTTTATGTCAATGATTCCCCCAATCCTATGTTTTATTTTTTTATTTTTATCATAAATATTGTAGGTTCTTTCCAAATTGTAGAAGGTTAAACATGGGATTTACAACCTTGTCTATCAGTTTTGACAACTTTTCTACACTTGCACGTTTTATATATTTCTTACTTATGTCTTAAGAGTGGTCAAATTATAGACAATGAATGGTTCTTCTCCCATTTTTATTTATCAGTGACAAAACATTTGGAATTTTGCTAGTTACATTGACACTTTTTGGGCTAGCCAAGTTAATATTGTACTAGATGTCCAAAAGATAAACAAAATCATGGATGGAATTTTTCATGTAATATTTTGCATTATATTTTTGAGTAAAGTGATCCATGATTTATGAAAAGTTGAAAATGCCCAAAATATATATATATATTATTTGTTATGCCTTACTTCCTTTACTACCATCTTTGAGTTCACTACCATGACCACCACTTTATAAAAAGGATGTGATACACAACACTAAATGTGAAAAAACTAATAATAATATAAAAAAACTAACATTATAATATCGATATTCTCTTAACAAAATTCTTTTCTTGTTTCAGTATAGTTCCCTTAACACATTAATTTTTCCTAACTTATTAAATTTTCATAAAAGTTTTAATATTCTTTATTTTTTTCTCTCTTTTTAACTTTATTTCATTATAATATCAATTTTATCTTTTAATTTATTATTTTTATAAATATATTTTTTTCACAATAATATTTCAAAATTTATAATTTAATTATAAGTGATTATTTAGTGGATGGTAGAAGTTTAACTTCCATGGAATGTTGGAATGTTCATAGTAGTAATCACAAATCAAGAGTTATGTTTTATCTCTAAGTTACTTACACTCTTAATTAATTTATCTCAAACTTATTAATTAAAAAATTGTTATATCAACACATGTCATATTGGGCATGTTGAGATTCAACAAGATGATGAGCTTAGTGAAAAGAGTCACCTTCACTAAGTGGGTCCGGAGGCTATTTTTTGGCGCAAAGTATATTTTTAGACTATGTCTATTTTTAGACATGTCGATCATATTCTATGAGTTGTAGGATGTTATTTGTGGATGGTTGGTCAAGTTGGAAAAATATATGGACTTC
Source organism: Pinus albicaulis (assembly GCA_034641835.2). NCBI lineage: Eukaryota > Viridiplantae > Streptophyta > Pinopsida > Pinales > Pinaceae > Pinus > Pinus albicaulis. Next base: position 59,874 of record JAXQQM020077452.1, read on the forward strand.
TATTTTTATACATATTGGGCAGAATCTATTTTTAGATTTCCAGTCTAAAAATAAATATGTCGAATATTATTAGCTCCTAATAATATTTGGACTCTAAACATTATCTTATTCTCTTGGAGCACTTCAGTTAAGTGCACAGATGTGGCACAATAGCTGACAGAAGGAATTACGCTATTCCTGAGGGTTTACTGGAGCTAATGCATGAGGAATTTAGTTAGAACTCATGTGATAGAGTTTTGTGGAGTTATAGAAGTAGTTGGTGGAGTTGTATTCAGTTTAACTCAGTTAGATTCAGTTGAGCTAGTTGTATCTAGTCTAACTGATTGATACACTAATGAAAGTGGTGTGAATTAATTATTTAATTAATTCTCTAAATAATAACTCATTAATCAACTAAAGAATACATAAGTTAACTATAGTGCATGGGAGTTTCAGTGGAGACTAGTGGAGAGGTAGGTGAATGAGCAAGTGTGACTATCAGTTGTGACTATAGTGATGCATTGATTGCATCCAACACTCAATGGATATGCCAATGAGGATTGCGCAGTACAATCTTGGTGGATTCGAGTTCATTCAGAGCCATTCTTCAGTAGGGATTGCGTAATAGAGGCAGGCTAGAAGGTGGCAAAGATCGGTGCATGGATTTGCAAGATTGGGCCTGATTAGTGTGTAGCGATTGTATTGTACTGAGAGCTTGACATGTTTAGCTTTGTATGAGGATTTTTACATGATCTCTATGACATATATTATATACATATAGTTGGGGTTTTTAGCTTCAGGCTTTCCCGTTAAATCATTGTGTTAATGTGTGTGAATTTTTATGGTTTCATGTGTGCATTTCAATTGATTTAATTTCCGCATGTGATGATCAATGGTGGAACAGATTTTGTATTGTGCATGAAGTTAAAATAGTGTGTGATTAGGAGAATCTTGGATATATAACACATAAGTTATATAATTTCTATATGGTATTGGAGCAGTTGATCATTGGAGCAGATTGCAATTATTGAAGCGGTTGAGTTTTGTGCTAGTGGAATTCGAATTTGCTGCAGTGTTTTCTTGGTGTCAAAGTTGAGCATTCATTGAAATGTCTTTCAATGAATTGCGATTGGAGTATGCCCTTGATGGAAACTCGAATTATATTGCATGGAAGGATAGGATGGAGGCGGTGCTGGATGATAATGGGTTGAAGGAGTTCATAGATGTAGAAATTCCAAAACCTGCTTCTAGCGATGCAGCCGCACTTGACGCATGGAAAAAGAAGACAACAAAGTGTTGAAGGATTATGTTGGAAGGTGTGAAGGAACACATAGTGTCTAGCCTTCATGGTAAAGCTAGTCCATTATTAATGTGGAAAGATTTGACAGAATTGTTCTGAAGCAGAAGCGACGAGAGGAAGTTGGCGCTTAAAGACAAGCTCAGAAAAATAAAAATGGAGAAAGGCGATAGTATACCGAAGTACCTCACGAAGTTCTTCCACTGCAAGGATGAGCTGGGAAGTGTGGGGGTTACTGTTGATGAAGAAGACTTGGTGATCTTGGCTCCCCTTGGGCTTCCAAAGAGTTGGCATAGCTACAAGGACTCTGTCAATGGTCAGGAGAAACTACCGGGATGGGAGCGACTTTGGTTAGATCTTGTGCAGGAGGAGATACGGCGGGGTACCAGGGATGGATCTTCATCAAAGAATGAAGATGAAGAAAATTTCACTTTGGCTGCCAAAGCAAGGAAGGGGAAGAGCAAGAAAAATACTTCTCAATCCGGTGCGAAAGGCAAGAAGCAGGACATGTCCAAGGTGAAGTGCTTTCATTGTCACCAACATGGACATTACGCCACTAATTGTCCATAGAAGAAGAAAAATAAGCAGGCTGTTGGATCTGTAGCTGGAGAGGCCTTAGCCTCGGTAGCTTGAATGGATTTTTTGGCCGATCGCATTGGTCTCAAAGTGTGATGGGATCAGCGGTTTCTTGACAGTGGTGTGTCTCTCCATATGAACGAAGACAAAGATTTGTTTGCTGATCTGGATGAGAAGGATCTTGGAGTGCACATCGAGATGGGCGATGATGGTAGATATAGTGTGACTAGTATCAAGACCATTTCCTTTGAGAGGGAGTTTGGAAAACCTTTCATATTGAAGGATTTCATGCATGTTCCAGGATTGAAGAAGAATCTGATCTCTGTGGCGATGTTGGAAGACAAGGGATATGATGTTGTCTTTAGCGAGGGAAAGTCTTTCCTACGCAGTAAGGCAACTGGTGAAACCCGGAGGATAGGGTTTTAGTTAAGAACCTTTATCAATCAAGTAGATAGACACAGGAAGAATGGCAGTAAAGCAGAAGGCAGGAGCCAGATATGGGTGAATTGTGGCACATGAGATTGGGCCATCTTCAGCATGGTTCTTTGAAAATTTTTCAACATATTTCTACCGGGCTTCCCAAGGGTACACTTGCGTAGTCAGATCAGTGCAAGGGATGTACTTTGGGAAAATTTGTGAAGACCACTTTTCATGAGAAGGATAGTCGCACCACGACGATCCTTGAGAGAATTCACACAGACGTGTGTGGACCTTTCTCAGTAGCTTCGACAGCAAAGCACAGGTATTATGTGATATTTGTTGATGATTTTTCTCGTAAGTGCTGGATCTTCTTCATGCAGAAGAAGAGCGAGACATACTCAAAGTTCCGTGAGTTCAAGGCACTGGTTGAGAAAGAATCGAGGAAGCAGGTGAAGGCTCGTAGGAGCGACAATGGTGGTGAATTCATCTATGGCGAATTCAAAGACTTTTGCAGTGCAAAAGGAATTCGAAGAGAGCTCATAGCGCCTCATAACCCACAACAGAATGGGGTCATGGAGAGAAAGAAAAAAACGATCGTGGGTGTTGCATGGGCAATGTTGCATGATCAGGGCCTTCCCATACACTTGTGGGCTAAAGCATGCAACACTGTGGTTTCTATGAAAAACCATTGTCCTCATGGAGTACTCGGCATGAGTACACCCGAAGAGGCATTTTCTGGTAAGAATCCTGATATTTCTCATTTGAAGATTTTTGGCTCACCTGTTTACATTCATGTGACGAAGGATGCCAGGAAGAAGCTGGAGCTGACCGTAGAGGTTGGGATATTTGTGGGGTACACAGAAACACCCCACAATTATCGTGTGTATTTTCCAGACAGTCAGAAGACTGTTGTGCGACGGGATATCAAATTTCATGAGGAGAAAGCCGTGAAGTTGTCACTTGAGAGGGAGCTACACTTGCATGCAGATGAGGAGCTACTTGTTCCTAAAGATGAGTCTCAGGATGTGGATTAGCCACAAGAGGAGGTTCATGGAGTCGAAGAAACCACTCATGCAGTGCCAAACATCAAAGGGTGGAAGGGCACTACAGAATCTGAGCGACTAAATCTTGATGCAACGCAAAATGTAGGAGCACCTACATCACAACGCAAATAGAGACAATCACCTAACCGATTTACTGGATACATGGCTCTGATGAGCAAGTGTATCGTGATGGAGCCATCCTCTTTCAAGGAAGTTGTGGATAATCCCACATGGGTAGATGCCATGGTGGAAGAGTATGATTCGATTATCAGAAATAGTGCATGGGAGATTGTCCCAAGGCCGGAAGGGAAATCAGTGGTAGGTTCGAGATGGATCTACAAAGTGAAGCAAGCTACTCATAGGAGCATTGAGAAGTACAAGGCAAGATTTTTTGCCCAGAGCTTCTCACAGATCAAGGGGATTGACTATGAAGAAACCTTTGCACTTGTCGCAAGGTATTCTTCCATACAGACCATCTTTTCTCTCTCTGCGCATATGGGTTGGCACATTCATCAGATGGATGTGAATACTGCGTTCCTGAATGAAGTCATTGAGGAGGAGGTTTACATAGAGCAGCCTAAAGGATTCAAAATCTTTAGCAGTGAGTTGCATGTGTGCAGGCTCAAAAGAGCGTCATATGGGCTGAAACAAGCACCTCGTGCTTGGTACACACGAATAGACAGTTATTTCACCGGACTTCGAATCACCAAGAGTGAGGCGGATACGAACCTATACCAGATTGTGGTGGACGATAAGTTGTTGATCATTGTACTTTATGTAGATGATTTGATACTAACAGGTGATGAACTATTGATACACTCATGCAAGGCAGATCTTGCAAAGGAGTTTGAGATGAAGGACTTGGGCCTCCTTCATTATTTCCTGGGATTGGAAATTTGGCAGCGGAAGGGTGGACTGTTTGTGTCTCAAGGAAAGTATTCCCGAGAGATATTGGAGAAGTTCAACATGCAAGGCTGCAAGCCTATCGACACTCCTCTTCCTGGTGGTTGGAGGAAAGAGGATGCTACATTGGCAGAGGTAGTGGATGCCACTGTTTATCGACAGTTGGTTGGTTTGCTCATGTATTTGGTCAATACACGACAGGACATATGCTATGCTGTTAACCAACTTTCACAAGCTATGGTTAAGCCTACCAAGCTCTTTTGGAAGGCAGGAAAGCATGTCCTGAGGTATCTCAGGGGCACATCGGGATATGGATTTTGGTATAGACAGTCGGATGAGGTGAAGCTGCATGGCTTCACGGATGTAGATTGGGAAGGGAGCCCAATAGACAAAAAGAGCACATTTGGAGGGATTTTCGGTATCGGGTCTACAAAATTTTCTTGGTATAGTAGGAAAAAAAGATCCGTGGCATTGATTTCAGTGGAGGCTGAGTACATGGCAGCAAATTTGGTTGCATGCAAGGCTATATGGATGAGGAAGATCCTAGTCGAGTTGTTCGGTTCACACTTGGATCCTACTATGATATATTGTGATAATCAAAGTTGCATTAAACTCTTGGTTAATCCAGTATTTCATGATAGATCTAAACATTATGACATCTGGTACCATCATATTAGAGATTGTGTGCAGCGGAAGATCATGTTGCTTTCTTACATTCCTACGGAGGATCAGGATGCAGATATTTTGATGAAGGTGCTCACCAGGAGCAAATTTGAATACCATAGAGATAGGATCGAGGTGGTAGATAATCCCTATCTTGTTGAGAGGGAGTTTTGAGATTCAACAAGATGATGAGCTTAGTGAAAAGAGTCGCCTTCACTAAGTGGGCCTGTGACTACCCCTATGCGCAAAGTCTATTTTTAGACTATGTCTATTTTTAGACATGTCGATCATATTCTATGAGTTGCAGGATGCTATTTGTGGATGGTTGGTTAAGTTGGAAAAATATATGGACTTCTATTTTTAGACATATTGGGAGGAATCTATTTTTAGATTGTTAGTCTAAAAATAGATATGTCGAATATTATTAGCTCTTAATAATATTTGGACTCTAAACATTATCTTATTCTCTTGGAGCACTTCAGTTAAGTGCACAGATGTGGCACATGAGCTGAAAGAAGGAATTATGCTATTCAGGGTTTACTAGAGCTAATGCATGAGGACTTCGGTTAAAACTCATGTGAAAATTTTGACTCATGTGACGAGTTTGGTGGAGTTATAGAGTAGTTAGTGGTTGTATTCAGTTTAACTCGGTTATAGCTCCAATTGAGCTAGTTGTATCTAGTCTAGGCAGTTGATACACTAGTGAGAGTGGTGTGAATTAATTATTTAATTAATTCACTAAATAATAACTCATTAATCAACTAAATAATACATCAGTTAACTACAGTGCATGGCAGTTTCAGTGGAAAGCAGTGGAGAGGTAGGTGAAAGAGAAAGTGTGACTATCAGTTGTGACTATAGTGATGCATTGATTGCATCCAACACTTAGTGGAGATGCCAATGAGGATTGCACAGTGCAATCTTGGTGGATTTGAGTTCATTCAGAGCCATTATTCAACAGGGATTGCGCAGTAGAGGCAAGCTAGCAGGTGGCAAAGATCGGTGCATGGATTTGCAAGATCAGGCCTGATTAGTGTGTAGCGATTGTATTGTACTGAGAGCTTGACATGTTTAGCTTTGTATGAGGATTGTTACATGATATCTATGACATATATTATATACAGATATTTGGGGTTTTTAGCTTCAGGCTTTCCCATTAAATCACTGTGTTAATGTGTGTTAATTTTTATGGTTTCATGTGTGCATTGCAATTGATTTAATTTCCGCATGTGATGATCAATGTTGGAACAGATTATGTATTGTGCATGAAGTTAAAATAGTGTGTGATCAGGAGAATCTTGGATATATAACACATAATTTATATAATTTCTACAGGGCATGTGGTATTGATAAGCCATAGTATTGTAAAAATAATTAAATAATTTTGCCTCGATGAATCTCCATGGTTAAGGAAATTATTAAATGATTGTTTATGTTGTTTTTTTTTTAATATATACATGTTTAACTCATATATTAATTTTTTTTATAAATACTAATATAATAATTTAAATGAAATTAGAATTTAGTTATATTTTCATAGATACATACATACACACATATATATATGGAAAATGTGAAATTTTTATTATAATATTTCTCTATGTTGTTGTAATGTTGATTTAGAAGACTAACTATACCAACATTATTGTCTCAATAATATTAAATATCAACCCTCTATTAACTCTAATTGAAAAAAAATATCCAATCATTCTAATGATAAGTGATATTCCTTATTAGTAAATTAATAATCAATTATTAATAATTATATAACAAATATATACCTTTTTAATAATATTATAATAATAATATTATTAACATAACAATATTAATTATTAATAATCTTAATTGTAAATTTATATCCATAAAAACAAAAATTGTAATTTCTGATCTATTAAAAATAATAATGTTTTAATCTCAATCTAAGAATAAATTTCATAATATAAAAACAATTTTCATATTTTAATATAATAAAAATATTTAGATCCAGGAATATAAGGGGTGTTAAGCTATCACATGTTAGATAAATTAGCCATAATATCTTTTTTGATGATGTGTTACTTATTGGAGTTCTTATAAAATCTGTATGATAGACATTTCATGAGATTTTTGAAATCTTTGGGATGGCTTCGGGTATGCTAGCCAATATTAGGATATCCTGCATATATCACGAGGAGGAGGGGAGAGGATTTTCTAATAACATTGCCAATATATTCAACTTCAATATAGCACCACTTAGTATGGGATTCATGTACCTGGGTTTTTATATGAAGCCTAATAATTACCAAATAAAAGACTGGAATTGGTTAGTGGAGAAGGTTCAGAAGAAGATCAATGGATGGACAATCAGGTGGCTGTCATATGTAGGGAGATATATTTTGATACAAGCAATTATTCAGAACATCATGGTTTATTGGGCACATCTATATGCCATCCCGAAGAAGATACTCCACGATATCAGAAAGGTCTTCATGAATTTCATGTGGAATGGAAGAAAGGATAAGGGTAAATACCATCTGGCGAGATGGGATCTTATTATGAAACCAAAGATATGTGGGGGATGGGGTCTAAAAGACCTGTACCTTTTTGGTAGGGCCCTCCTCATGAAATTTCTATGGAGGGGATTAAAGTCTACTGGGATTTGGAGAGAAATTTTAAATTATAAGTACCGAGAGCTGGAGGATTTAGAGAAATTATTATGTTTGGGATGGAATAATCTAAAAGGCGGATTTGTAATCTATAACGGGTTCAAAATTTGTTGGCTTGATTTCACTTCTTTTCTGCGATGGAAATTTAGTTATGGAAGGAAGATTCAAATTGGTTACCTGGTTATTTTTGGTGATGTGGCGACTTCCCAGTGCAGTAACATAGTGATGAGATTCTTAAATGGAAAGGGTATGTTCTTCATAATCCAAATCATCAAAGGATTTGAAGGGGGTATTCCAATCTCGAAGTCGGATTTGGAAATGGGGATGCCTGGACTATTAACCAGGGAGTGGGCCGACTATACTAGATCATTAAGTAGCATGGGTCTCATTAAAAACATGGGAGGTGATAGAGTGATCTGGAATGACCAATTGAAGTAGGGAATGGTGGAGGTGAATACGACATACAAAGCTCTGTTCAAGAATCAAATACAGACTTTTAATCTCAGAACATATCAGGGGATCTGGGAGAACTCGGCTCCTCTAAAAATGAAACTTTTCATTTGGCTAGTTTTAATGGATAAAAAATTAACTTGGGAAAACCTGAAAAAGAAAGGGAAGATCGGTCCGGGTATCTGCAAGTTGTGCATGATGGAGGATGAAGATAATTCTCACTTGTTTTATATGTGTATTTTTTCTAGGGAGGTGTTGAAGTTGATATGTGAGTCTCTCAAAATGTAGGTTCCAATTTTAGAGAGCACAGAAGAGTTCATCACTTGGTGGAGTCAAAAAAGTATAAACTACAGAAACATACCAACACTGTTTCACTAGACCATATGGGGAGATAGGAACATATGGATTTTCAAGGAAATTAGGTGCTATCCCATGTGGACTGCCCATAAGGTTTTACAACAATGGACACAACTTAAATGTGTGCAGAAACCACCGGCTGATCAGTCAAAGATAATGAGACCGTTTGAAATCAACTATCCAACGGGTGTTTTCAACAGTGCCTCACAACAGTATAAGTGTGGCTATGGTGCCTGGATGATGCTTTCACCTCACTGTCACTACAAGATCCATTGACACAGTGGCTTTGGTTCTAACATGAGAGCAGAGATATCTGGTTCACGTCACAACTGTGCATTGAGGATATCTGGGTGTTTAGGGACTTGAAAGTTCTCATTTACTATCTTAATGTAAAATCCAAGTTCTCTCTGGGACATCTGGTGACTTGGCTGGAGTGCATAGATGTTTTAAATAATTCTTTCAAATTTGTTCTATTTAAACACATATTCCGTGAAAATAATACATAGGCGGACAGGCTATCTAAAAAAGGTTTAAAGGGGGTCTTCGATCATATGTATTACGAGCTATTGAACGCGGAAGGAGAAGGAGTTACTAGCATTGTTTAGTTAAATTAATCCCCCTCTTATGATTACGTGAGGTTATATCTAAGTCTCCATTTCCTGGTCCCATTTTGGATTACCTCTGGGTGACATTGATAGCAGCCATTTTGTTTTTGGGCTCACTTTTATACATCTGCTATAAGCACTAGCTTCAATTTTTTCACTAGAATACCCAGTTTCTGGGTATAATACTAGACAGATCTTACCAAAAGACAATATCAAGACCATTACGATGTATTTGGTTAATTTTTTTTTTTTTCAGCGAAGGTTTCTGTATGAAGGTATATGATTTGACAAGTTATGGCTTATGGATTGTAATGTTTAAATGGACAATTGTACTGGTGCAATATACATACCAACATTTTTTTTCCCCTGGAAAATAATAATAATAATAATACTCAATAATAATATTATAACTGTCACATTATAATATAATATTAATAATATCATCATAAAAATTCTAGTTCAATATAATTCATTCAACATTAATATATTCATTATAATTTACTTTATAATTATAAAGTAAGTAAGTTTCATAATTAAAATTTAAAACTTGATTGGTAATCTTTATTTAACCTAAAATTATTAAGCCATAATAATAATAAGCATTATAGTAACAACATTAATATATTAATAATAGTAAAAATAATTAACATTATTTAAATGAATAGATTAAGTGAACTTTAAGAAATTAAACACATTTTTTCTCATCAAATTAGAAGTTTTTTTCTTGACAATATTATTTAAATTTTGGATGCATCTACTTCTCTTTTAATAATCCTTTAACCTTAGTTCTTCACCTTCCATCAAATGTTTCCCTTAGGTTTCTCCTACTCAAACCCCTTTTATTGGATTTATGTAATGTAACTCTTACCCCACATGTTTATCCTAGTTTGGCTCTCTCATTTACACTGCCATAAACTTCATTTTTCCCTAATGATTAGTGGACCTTCCACTCATTAGAAACATGTTTGATTCTCATTCCACAATTTTTCCATAAACAATAATGCATAAAGATATGGTCATAAATGACCAAGGCTAACGGTAACTATGAGGTTAACTACCCACTATCACCTCATTAGCCGTACTCCTCACTTACAGGTCTGCAAAAAGAATGTTAAACTTACAAAGGAACCCTATAATTATCAAACATATTAGGAAAAAGAGGAAACACCCACCCCTCTAAAAGGAAATCAAGAAGAGAAAATATGTTTGCAATGATTTATAAAGATATAGGCAAACCAAATATCAAATGGATCTAAAAAAGGGAATGATAATTTAATTTTGATTGAACATTAATAAAGTCAACCAATGAAATATGAAAACAACTAAAGCAAGACACTACTAATGTTGTTAATGTTAAGATGAAAATACCCACTAAAGCTTTAATAAGGATTCATACCTGGGAAATATTGTTCATGGAGCATCATATGCATGTGGATGAGAGACTATTAATAAAAATCGTCAAGGGCTCTTACTAATGTTTGTGAACCGACCTGGTACAATTCAGGATACAAGGAAACCAATTAATTCATTAAGTGCAAACTACCAACCTATGGGCATGAGGAATGAGGCAAGGATGGTCGATTGGAAACCTTATAAATTGATTAGTTCGTAGTAAAATATATTACATATTAAGAGTCTATGGTCTTCATATTGTTCAATTTCCAGTCTATGGTGAAGAATAGGTGTGAGAATGCAATCTCATTGTCATTATAGTGATCAATCATCAAGTGATTCCAAGGCCACTACAAAGTGGGATGTCCTGAGAATGTTGTGCAATTTCCCAAAGTTTACCCTTTTTTAAAAGATATTTGTTATTGTCATCATCAAGATACTTCGAGTTTGGGTCCTAATCAAGCTTGATTGTTCAACTTCACTGTCCTCACTATTAGTATCATACATATGATTTCCTTAAAAGTAGAAGCATTCAACACCTCAGTTGGAATTTTAAATGTGAAAAAAATAATAAGACTTACATGAACATAATCTTCAAGGGATTGAGGATAATTAGGGGGATCTTCATGAAGTCGAGCATATGCATTATCATAAATTTATTCCCGGTTAAACTCACAATACGTAAGAAAATTAGTTGAGAAAAGACTACCATCATCACCCTCACTAGTATTGATATCTAAAAATGCGGAAATTGAGTATTCATTCATTTCACTGTTAGCGAAAACACACACCTTGTCGTTCACAAGAATATTATAGTAACATACACCTTGTCACTCACAAGAATATTATAGATTTCAATATGATATTTCCTTAACCTCTCCTTGTTTAAGGTGAGTAGAGTGTCATTCAAGATAGAATTATGGCATAGGAAAAATCCATTGCAACCCACCCCCAAGTCACTAGAGAATTTCCTGAATAATAGCATTCCCTAGAAGTCAAGTAAATCAATCACCACAATATCCAATAATGATAGTTTCATCTAGTCAGTTGTGAAATATCACAACAAGATGCTTTATCAAGCCATACACCTTTATTTCTCTATTATCTTAATATCATATTATATCCATAACTAATACAATCAGGCGACCTAAAATTATATTAAAAAATTCATGTCTAAGAGCTCATTAATGTTGAAATTAAAGTAGATGATAGAATTTATTTTCATGGTAATTACTTTTGATTGAAACCTATATTTTCTTTTAGGATTTATTTATTTTAGTTGTGTCATCAAGAAATTACACTTTAACAATAGAGACAATAGTGCACATGAAACAAGAGACACTAGAAATTAGGTAAGACGCAAGAGCAACACCACAAGGGGAAAAAACCATCAATTCTTTCCATATATATTATTTATCAAAAAGAGAAATCCAAGTCAAACTAACCAATGATCCAAGCGTCAATGAAACCCTCCAACTCTGCCATGTTTTGTCCATAAGATAGTAAATCAATCTTCCAAATGCTTTTCCTTTAGATTCTTAGCCCCACAGAGATAGTTAGCTGACATTTCATGAAGATGATGGCCTTCCTATATCTTTAGTTACAAAGTTACATGTTTTATTATATCTGAAATCATAGAGCTAAGTGTATTCCTATATCTCCCACCCTGTAGCTCATATCGTAGAGGTAATATGTCTTCTTATAGCTCACATCACATATGTAAGTGTCTTCCTATAAATTGCATCTCGTAACTTGTATCCTACAGGTAATATGTATTTTTTAGCTCACATAAAAGTGTTAAGTGTCTTCATGTATCTCACACCCTGTGGCTCGCATCAAAAAGATAGTATCATAGAAAAATCCGCTCCAGATAAGTGATGATCACATGCAAATTTCATGTTATAGAGAGAGAATATGCGACTAAAAGTTCACTTTTTTATGTGCCTCATATTCCATGCTAAAAACCTGAATTAGATTTCCACAAAAGAGACATGAATTGATGCAAAAATGGTGAAGGATAAGTGTCAATATATAGTTGTCATGCAAAGGGACACATCCTTTGGTTAGGATGACTGATCTTTCTTGGAGGGACAACTTGGGAACTTGGAGGGATAAATACTTACAAAATTCAAACTTTCTTATTTTTACAAGGGTCAAGAATAAAATTCCCTTTTACATTTTCTTTTGACCAAGATAAAGCATGAGTAACATGCTTGACAATAATAATAATAATTTTTATTAGTTTTTTTTTACATGAAATACACATTGATACAAGCACAATGACAATTATAAAGACCAAACCTAGTTACAATTTCAACACTCCCTCTTAACCAGGGTGGTATTGATAATGACTTATCAGGATATTATCAAGTTTATAACTTCTATAAGAAAGGATTTATATTAATAAGAATCAATGATGATAGCATCATCATAACCAACATTGTCAAACTACCACAAGGACTTGATAAGTATGCTTTATCTCTCCACTAGATCAGAGCATAATGTTGGGAAGCATTAATTTGGACACCACTACCTCTCAAGGAACATACCCCACCTTGGTGTTCCGAAGGTATGTGCTCACAAGAACATTTCCTAATGCCAAGGAAACGTTCGTCCTGTAGACCATTATTTACCAAGTCCATGTGCTTGACACGTATGGTTGTTAGTATTGGACATAATACATGACTCAAGAATGTATGTCCTTGATGCTTATACAATCCACCGTTCTCTCTACGCATGTTCATGCACTAGAATTATGGTGGTTAGTCTTGGACTTAGTACATGGCAGATGGATAATGTGATGTCCATACTCCATTCCTCTTAACCATGGAGGATATCCTCACTCCCTATCAATCAAGGAGGAGATAACCACAAACCCAATATTGTGTTAGAATTACTCATACTTCCCTTACATCAACTACTTGTTCATCCTTGAGCATCTTGCTTGGAGCTTCTCGAGCCCTATCTACACCATATTGTTGAATGATTAAGCACTTCCATCTTCTATGAAAAGCCAATTTCTTGAAACAAATTGTAGAAAATAACGATAAAATCCAACACATCCTCAAATATTCCATTAAATATTTTACAGATTCAAATTGCCTCACAACTAATTATACCAACTACCACGTCTTTTTCCTGTGTAATGCAATAGGATATTGCTTCATACTCTTCCAAAAAACCATACTAGGTCCCAACTATCAATAGTATCTCTACTCATCATCAACACTTCCAACCCAATTTAGGTATCATCAAGTACCAAGTTTTGAGGTCCTTTATGTCATGTTATACTTTCAACTCCCTTTGAAGTCAATATTTCTTCCTTTGGCTCATGGATTCTTGTTTCCCAGTATGAGGTCTTCTTTGATCATGGGGCTTCTTCAAAATATGGGATAACTATTTTAACTGAAGTAACCATCTTAACATGAACCTCTCCCTCTTAAGAGGATATCCTTCTTGCTTCCATGTTGCTATTAGTTGCATGCTAGATCTTTGACTTCTCTTATGCACATTTTAAAATGATCTCCCTTTTTGAATTCACATTTTTCCACAATTTTTTTTTAAATTTCCGCCAAAGCCTAAGAAATTTTTGTTATTTACCTTCAAACCTTACTGTGAGGATATAAAATAAAAATTATAATTAAGAAAAGGATACATAGACAATCTATTTAAAAAAAATTAAAAATAATAAAAATAATCTTAATCAAAAGAGATAAGGTATGGGATACTTATCTTTGAGAAGAGTTAGCACCATCTTAATTCATGGACTTCTTGCATTCACGTGCAAATTTCTGAGCTCCATCTATTATCCACCTGGTAAGACAACTTCATCCACATCATCATGCATAGGCTAGGGTTTCCACTTCTTTCAGAGGGAGGAATCAATCATGTTCTCAACTTGCTCCTAGGTTTCTGTAAACCCTAGACTCTTAATCTTTAAGTGTCCAAATGCCAAGACCCTATATTTATTAAATCATTGATTTAATCGATAATTAATATTGACTTCATCAAGTCAACCACTAAGCTTATTAGTATCATTGTATGTCATCATGGTGGTAATCAATTCCCAAAATACTTTGGTATAACTAAAAATCTTCTAGACTTGTAGTATTATAACTTTGATGTTTGATCTTGAAGAGGAGCTCAAACTCTTTTATTTAAAAGTTGCACTTCTTGTATCGTGGTAATTTTTTCTAATCATCAGCATATACAGTGCCCTCACGGTGTTGGTATCATGCTATTCATAGACCCTAAGATATATATATGTCACTTACGGCTTGTGAGGATCATGACATGCTTTTAATGAATGCTTAATGAATACTTTAGATGATTTTACTTATCAATATTGAGTTCGTCATTTCAAAATACCATTTGTTTGTCCATGAGTATTCCTAAAAGTTTTTCCATAGAAACACTATTCATATGCATCATATATATCCTTCTTGTTCCATAGGAACACATCATATCTTGTCTTCACATACCTCCTTAGAAACTCGTTATTTTCAATGTTAAAACTTGAGAATAATACTCATAGATACTCAAATATTATAGTGTTATGGTGCTATAAAGAGCTTGAATACTTCATATATATTAGTTTATCTATTAGTCCTCATGTATCTCGCATTCCCCATATGTACTTTTCACCACTGTGTATGACATTATACGTGCTGATAAATCACTCCATATCTTTGGCCTCAAATTACAGGAGTTATAAATTTCAGGAGCCGTAAACGTCATATTTTAAGAGCCATAAGGTTCGTACTTGTTGGATTTTGTTTTTAAATTAGACTTGGAATTACCCTCTTTCCATAGGAATTAAGAAGCTTTCCTTTTGTCTTGACTTTCTCAGGTTCGATTCTTTGTCTTACATAGGAGCATAAACTAGAGATAACACAGAGAGTTGAGTCCCTTTTCACATTAATGCAACCCAATAGCACTAAGATATGATCTGCTCCTATTCCTTTGGCCCTATATAAATAAAAAATAAAAAATAATATAATAAATAATATATATATATATATATATATATTTCCACCCTCAAATATTTAGTATAGAAGACCAATTATAGATAATGCAAAAATGACCTCAGGAACATTGGCACAGATAACGATATTACAAAGTATTCTTCTTCTTTGTCTTTATTTTCTTTGTATCCTTTGTTTGATGAGAGATGAGTGTAGGATGATATTATGTGAGAGAACTCACTGCTCTTCAACTTAAGCAAGGCTTTGGTCTGGACTTAGATCATACTTTTTATGGTCTCTGTAAAGAATGCTTTTTCAAATTATTACATCTTACCAAATTTGAGTTCAAATTGGATAAGAAAAAATCTTCAAATTATTACATCTTACCAAATTTGAGTTTGAATTGGATAAGAAAAAAAATTAGGTGATGGATAAGTATATTTCTTATAGTTTTTCAAATATATTGATTTTTCAATATTTTAAAACATTGACATGGACAATTATAGCATTGAAAATCTAAAAAAATCTTTTAAAATTGTTTTTAATCATAAATGTTGCAAATAAATTATATAATAGACCAAAACACACAGTTTTACATTTTAGAATAACAAGTTGCTAGAATTTATGTATTCATCAATACCAATTACACCATAGATTATATTATACTCAATATAAGCTCAATTTCCATACAAATTCCACATTACAATAAAGCATATAAATTCCACATTACCAATTATTTTATGTTTGGAATAAAGCTATAAATTAAATATGTTCAAATATTCTTTCAAAATATACACTTACATTCTCAATAACTAATTACTCAATAACCAAACCAAATCAAACTCTAATTTATAGCATATAATAACAACTATATAAAACAAAATGTTAAATTTTATAATTTTATATTTACTTGGTAACCAAGAAAATCCACTTTAAAAAAAAGTTATGAAATTTTCTACTACTAAATATAAATCATAAGGAGGAGATAACTACAAACCCAATATTGTGACAGAATTACTCATACTTCCCTTACATCAGCTACTTGTTCATCCTTGAACATCTTGTTTGGAGCTTCTCGACCCCTATCTACACCATACTGTTGAATAATTAAGCACTTCCATCTTCTATGAAAAGCCAATTTCTTGAAAAAAAATTGTAGAAAATCACAATAAAATCCAACACATCCTCAAATATTACATTCATATTTTACAGATTCAAATTGCCTCAACTAATTATACCAACTACCACGTCTTTTTCCTATGTAGTGCAATAGAATATTGCTTCATACTCTTCCAAAAAACCATGTTAGGTCCCAACTATCAATAGTATCTCTAGTCATCATCAACACTTCCAACCTAATTTAGGTATCATCAAGTATCAAGTTTTGAGGTCCTTTATGTCATGTTATAATTTCAAATCCCTCTGAAGTCAATATTTCTTCCTTTGGCTCATGGATTATTCTTTCCCAAAGTATGAGGTCTTCTTTGATCATAGGGCTTCTTCAAAATATGGGATAATTATTTTAACTGAAGTAACCATCTAAACACGAACCTCTCCCTCTTAAGAGGATATCCTTCTTGCTTCCATGTTGCTATTAGTTGCATGCTAGATCTTTGACTTCTCTAATGCACATTTTAAAATGATCTCCCTTTTTGCATTCACATTTTTCCACAATTTTTTTTTTAATTTCCACCAAAGCCTAAGAAATTTTTGTTATTTACCTTCAAACCTTACTATGAGGATATAAAAGAACAATTATAATTAAGAAAAGGATACATAGACAAGATATTAAAAAAATAATAACAATAATCTTAATCAAAAGAGATAAGATATGGGATACTTATCTTTGAGAAGAGTTAGCACCATCTTAATTCATGGACTTCTTGCATTCACGTGCAACTTTCTCAGCTCCATATGGTATCCACCTTGTAAGACAACTTCATCCATATCATCATGCATAGGCCAGGATTTCTACTTCTTTCAGAGCGAGTAATCAATCCTAGGATACAAGCCCTAGACTTTTCTTTGTTCAAATCCCTATTATGGTTTATAGATAAACACACTTGAGTAGTCAAGACTTTTCTTTCATCTTGTTCTCAACTTGCTCCTAGGTAACCCTGGTCTTTTAATCTTTAAGTGTCCAAATGCAAAGACCCTAGATTTATTACATCATTGATTTAATCGATAATTAATATTGACTTCATCAAGTCAACCACCAAGCTTATTAGTATCATTGTATGCCATCATGGTGGTAATCAATTCCCAAAAGACTTTGGTATAACTAAACATCTTCTAGACTTGTAGTATTATAGCTTTGATGTTTGATCTTGAAGAGGAGCTCAACCTCTTTTCTTTGAAAGTTGCACTTCTTGTATCGTGGTAATTTTTTCTAATAATCGGCATATACAATGCACTCAAGATGTTGGTATCATGCAATTCATAGACCCTAAGATATATATATGTCACTTACAGCTTGTAAGGATCATGACATGCTTAATGAATGCTTAATGAATATTTTAGATGATTTTACTTATCAATATTGAGTTCACCATTTTAGAATACCATTTGTTTGTCCATGAGTATTCCTCAAAGTTTTTCCATAGAAACACTATTCATATGCATCATAGATATCTTTCTTGTTCCATAGGAATAACATCATATCTTGTCTTCACATACCTCCTTAGAAACTCATTATTTTCAATGTTATAACTTGAGAATAATACTCATAGATACTCAAATATTATAGAGATATGGTGCTATACAGAGCTTGAATACTTAATATATATTAGTCTATCTATTAGGCCCCATGTAGCCCGCATTGCCCATATGTACTTTTCACCACTGTGTATGACATTATACGTGCTTATAAATCACTCGATATCTTTGGCCTCAAATTACATGAGTTATAAATTCCAGGAGCCGTAAACCCCATATTATAAGAGCCATAAGGTTCGTACTTGTTGGATTTTGTTTTTAAATTGGACTTGGAACTACCCTCTTTCCATAGGAATTAAGAAGCTTTCCTTTTGTCTTGACTTTCTCAGGTTCGATTCTTTGTCTTGCATAGGAGTATAAACTAGAGATAACACAGAGAGTTGAGTCCTTTTTCACATGAATGCAACCCAATAGCACTAAGATATGATCTGCTCCCATTCCTTTGGCCCTATACATAAAAAAAAAAAAATAATAAAAAAATAAATAAATTATATATCTATATATATATATATATCCTCAGATATTTCCACCCTTAAATATTTAGTATAGAAGACCAATTACAGATAATGCAAAATTGACCTCAAGAACATTGGCACAAATAAGGATATTACAAAGTATTCTTCTTCTTTATCCTTATTTTCTTTGTATCCTTTGTTTGATCAGAGATGAGTGTAGGATGATATTATGTGAGAGAACTCACTGCTCTTCAACTTAAGCAAGGCTTTGGTCTGGACTTAGATCATACTTTTTATGGTCTCTGTAAAGAATGTTTTTTCAAATTATTACATCTTACCAAATTTGAGTTTGAATTGGATAAGAAAATTTCTTCAAATTATTACATATTACCAAATTTGAGTTTGAATTGGATAAGAAAAAAATTAGGTGATGGATAAGTATATTTCTTATAGTTTTTCAAATATATTGATTTTTCAATATTTTAAAACATTGAAATGGACAATTATAGCATTGAAAATCTAAACAAATCTTTTAAAATTGTTTTTAATCATAAATGTTGCAAATAAATTATATAATAGACCAAAATACACAATTTTACATTTTAGAATAACAAGTTGCTAGAATTTATGTATTCATCAATACCAATTACACCATATATGATACTCAATATAAACTCAATTTCCATACAAATTCCACATTACAATGAAGCATATAAATTCCACATTACCAATTATTTTATGTTTGGAATAAAGTTATAAATTAAAAATGTTCAAATATTCTTTCAAAATATACACTTGCATTCTCAATGACTAATTACTCAATAACCAAACCAAATCAAACTCTAATTTATAGCATATAATAACAACTATATAAAACAAAATGTTAAATTTTATAATTTTATATTTACTTGGTATTCAAGAAAATCCATTTTAAAAAAAAGTTATGAAATTTTCTACTACTAAATATAAATCATACATTTTTTTCCTTAAAATTTAAAATTAAATTTAATAAATTCACAAATTATAACTTTATAAATTGCATATAATACATTTTTTTTAACTTTATTTTACAAACATCCATTTTCTGGATAATGTATTTTATATTATTTTATACATAGAAAGTCTAAACTTACAGATTTCTATAATTTGATTAGTTAGTCTTCCTAGATTAATCCGGCTGCCTATATTAATCTGTGAACTTAATATTCCTGCAACCTAATATTCCTGCATCGTACAGAAGTTCGAATTCACTTATTAATTCACAAACCGGATCGAACTTTCAAATTTTCAAACTTTTTCTGGCGGTAGCACCGAATTTGGTAACTATGATTTTGAGTAGGCTTGGACTTATAACATAGGAATGAACTTTGATCTTTGTTCTTTGAGGCTTTGATATGCTCTTGAATAATAACTTGTTAGATTGTGGCTTTGCTCCAATTCTATAACTTCTTTATAACTTCAAGACTACTTTCTAATCTAGCTTTGATACTATGTTGAAAGAAATTGAGATAAATGACACAATTTTTTATCACAGTAATTACTTGTGATTAAAACACACATTATTTTTAGCATTTATTTTGTTTGGTATGTTACCAAGTAATTACACATGGATTGATATGGAAAATCACAAAGTTTAAATGTCATTTCACATTGATGCATGGAGGTAGATTAGAGACCAATCAATAGATGACACATAAACAAATAAAATACTTTCAAATAACACTTTACATTAATGCATGGAGGTTCATCAATTGTTGAGGTTGACTAGTTGAGATTTATAGGGATTTAAAAAATATATTTTCAGTGAATATATATTGTAACCCACACTACATGCTTTTATTGGAGTATCCAATATATTATATGGAGCATAAAGTAGTTATGGGTGATGGATGTGGACAAATACATAATGAGCATTTGGTAGATAAATCGCTAGTGAGCATTAGGTAGTTATGCACGACGTGCTTGGAAAAAATAATATGGGAAGGGCCGGTTCAAAAAGGATTTGAACCCCACTCTTTTCTACCAAGTTAGTTGCTCTACCATGGGGAGAATATTGTTACATAATGGATATTATTTCTTTTGAAGTGTGTATAATAATATTTATATGTAGAAAATAAGCAAGATGGTATCTTTTTAAGTGAGAAGAGATCAAAGAGGGTTGTCAAACCATTGTTGTGGTCTTTTTAGAAGAAATTTAATGATTCTTTGCCAATAGGATGTTATAATAACGTGCTTGGAAAAAATAATATGGGAAGGGCCGGTTCAAAAAGGATTTGAACCCCACCCTTTTCTACCAAGTTAATTTCTCTACCATGGGGAGAATATTGTTACATAATGGATATTATTTCTTTTGAAGTGCATATAATAATATTTATATGTAGAAAATAAGCAAGATGGTATCTTTTTAAGTGAGAAGAGATCAAAGAGGGTTGTCAAACCATTTTTGTGGTCTTTTTAGAATAATTTTAATGATTCTTTGTCAATAGGATGTTATAATAATGTGCTTGGAAAAAATAATATGGGAAGGGCCGATTCAAAAAGGATTTGAACCCCACCCTTTTCTACCAAGTTAATTTCTCTACCATGGGGAGAATATTGTTACATAATGGATATTATTTCTTTTGAAGCACGTATAATAATATTTATATGTAGAAAATAAGCAAGATGGTATCTTTTTAAGTGAGAAGAGATCAAAGAGGGTTGTCAAACCATTGGTATGGTATTTTTAGAAGAAATTTAATGATTCTTTGCCAATAGGATGTTATTATTATAGGTAAAGATGACATATTGAAGTAATTTGTATAAAAAAATAAGAGGTGAGCTTTTTTTAGAAGCAAACCCAAAGATGTAGTTTATAATAGGTGAACGTTATCAACATTTTCTTGAGTAATGTCTATGTTTTTATTGCTATTATATTTTTAATTTTCCTTATTATAAATTTCTTATTTAAGTTATAAAGACATTTTTAATGAAATTGTAAAAAGTTGAGAAGTTATTGAGATTGCATAAATAATGAGAAGTTAGGTATAAAAAATCCAATTAGTGTAATGAAGCAATTTTAGCACTATTTTTGGATCATATTCATAGGGAAAATATTCTTATATGTCCTTCTTGGATTGAACTTCAACTTGTGCATCTCTATCATAGTAGATACATCAAAATCTAACATACAATTGTGCAATAACTAGTCTCATATTCTCAATGATAATTGTTATTGCAAAATCTAGTAAGTCTAATGCAAAGCCTCAAGGAAACCTAAGAAATGGGGAAAAGACAACTACCCACTATCACATGGATGGCATTTCTTGTGTTATTTAGTGGTAGATAAGTTATCCCGAAAACTGGGGCTCCTAAGGGTTAGATGACTAAGGAATAAGCCAAATGTCTCTTGAGGAGTTGCAAAAGAAATCACCCAATAGATATTCAATTGAAGAGGGTTTAGGATGAAGAAACCATCTAGATAAGATAAGGATAAGTATAGGTTTACTTTCCTAAGACCATTAAATGAATAAATGGCGTGTTATAAGTTAAGGTTTGAGAAATTTTTGGCAAATAAGACACTAAATGGCATATAACAACCAAGAAGAAATAACCTAAAAGATATTTTGACAAAAGGTAATGAAAGCTATAAAAACGGCAAAAGGTTTAATTTTAAACAATAGAGTTTACAATTAAACATGCACAAGAATACAATAAGCAAGATGATTTCACCCTCATAAATGAGGATTTTCATTGCTCTAAGTGCTAGATTTTTTAGAATAAAATATTTAAAGACATCTCCTATTTTAAAATAATAAATTATTCATAAAATTTTCAAGTTTATCCATAGAAATATTAAAACCCTAAATTTACCCAACCCTAACCCTAGATGCCAAGGAAAAATAAGAAAAGGGGAGACATTTTGAGAAAAAGAGTCTCTAAATGATTAGGTTATCAAAGGAAAGTTAAACTTAGGAAGAAGGATTTGTGAGACTCCAAAATATTATTACTCAAACTCCTCTTATGTTAAATTTGATCCTAAAAGATCTAGAATCAAGGGGGACTACTAGACAAACCACCAATGGTCATGTCAATGGCATTTCTCTTCACCTCTAAGTCAATAGAAAAGAATCTTAAACCTAAAGAAAGAATTCCTACCATAGTCAAATATGAACCTAAAAAGGAGCCACAACCATACTTTAGATTAAAATTATATATATATATATATATATATATATATATATATATATATATATATATAATTCCTAAATGAGGCCAACCTACCTTACAGATGAATCTCAAGAAACGAGTAATACTTGAAAACAAGTAATAATTGAAATTTCAATGGGACATAAGCAAGATCAACCAAAGAAAAATAACAAAAAAAGAAGAAAGATGTCGTTGATTAAGATACTATTGATTATATTAATTTGAATATGATAATAGCCACTATAGTGTCATGAGTTCATACATGGAGAATATTGTTCGTAGTGCATCATATGGATGTGAACAAGAACATGGTGAGAAGAACCATTAAGGGGTCTTTCTACTTGTGCATTTTCCTGTTATAATGCAAGTGACGAGAGAACCGATGCATGCAGGCTCGAACCACTGATATATTTAAATGAGACACAAGGAAAGGATTGTTGATTGGAAACATTATAAATTTATTATCACCAACAAACCACTGTTAATAATCCCACAATACATGGAAACATTGGGGGCACTATACTTATCACAAGGTTATACAAACAATAGCCAATGTGCCTCGATGATACACGTGTGGTAAGATAAGATTTTAATTGGGACTCGATATAAGATGGTGCTATGTTTGTGTAAGTTTTGAGTCTAATTTACTTAAAATTTTATAAGTGTTTGTTGAAATAACAAGTTTGAGTTGTGAACTCTCTATAATTAGCACAACCACATTTACCAATGCGGTTGATATATGCATATAGGCATATATGAAGCACATGGACAACCACATTTACCAATGTGATTGATATTAGAAAATATAAATATATCAACCACATTAATAATTAGTAAGTGTGTATTTTTAATTAAAAGCTAACTATATATGATTATTAATAACTATTTAAATAATAACAACCACATATATAGTGATATTTCAAACTATCATATAATTATTTATATATTTCTCTTTCATATATATATATATATATATATATATATATATATATATATATATATATATATATATATATTACTTATTATATATTAAACTAAAGTATATTATAACATCACATACTTATATATATAAACCCAAGGGATTAATAAACCAAGAGGATTATTAACATTATATGTCCAACGGATAAATAAAACCAAAGAATTAAGATTATTAACCCAAAGAGATTAACACTATAGACCTAAGGGATTAATATTAAAAACGTAAAGGATTAATATTATGAACACGTCAGATTAATATTATAAATCCAAGAGATTATTAATATTATAAGTTGAAGGCATTAATAAACCCAAAGATTAATATTATAAACCTCAAGAATTTATATTAAAAACAAAACAGATTAATATTATAAAATATTGGGATTAATATCATAAACTCAAGGGATTATTAATATTATAAAACCAAAAGATTATTAGAATTATAAACTCAAGCAATTAGTCAACCCAAGGGATTAATATTATAGACCCTTAGGATTATTATTATAAACCTAAGAAATTAATAAACCCAAATGATTATTAATATTATAAACCAATAATATTATTAATAATTATAAACTATGTATATTAAACAATATATCTCAAACATGCTATATTATAAATCCAATATTTAAAAACCTATATTATAAACCCTATGATTATATATATATATATATATATATATATATATATATATATATATATATATATATGTATGTATATGTATTTGTAAATTGGGAGGATATATTCACATTAATAATAAAACCAAAGTATACAAGACAACCTCAAGAGGCTGGTGGTTGGAGCCATACATGACCACTTAGATAGGCCGCCCTTAGGGAAGGAATATACATGGGAGAATATTTGAGGGGGTAAGACAAAAGATGAGAAACGACTACAATAAACCGAAGCACCATGGGTACTGGAAAAAATACCTGTAGGTCTCGCATACCATGTGAGATACATCCAAAAACCACTGCAAACATGGAGGAGTTGAGAGAATTCAAAGACCCGAGGGGCTCTACACGTCCTCTTCATCATTGAGGTAGTCATCCATGTTGATTGAGCAGTCCAGGGTGCCCTCCTCCAAGTTGAGGAAGTGGTGGTGGAGCAAAGACGAACCGACATCTTGAGCTTCAGCTTTTGCTTGATCTTCCTCCTTGATCCTGGGCTCATGCTGGTGGCGCTTTGCCGAGCTTCGCTTCAACAGTTCGTAATGAGGGGAGGAGCGATCAACGAAGCGAAGGTGGTGAACCTCCCGCACATAGGCCACAAATTTGTCAGACAGTGCATCAATTTTCTTCTCCAGCTCCTTGCTGATGTTGCTTTGCTCCTGAATCATTATGGCCATCATTGTTTTGGTGTGCCAGTGCAGATAAATTGCACATCTGTACAGATTTTCACAGCTTCTCGTGAGACTGGGGTCAGGAATCCAGTCGAAGGCATTGTCCACCAGTTCCGAGGGGGTAGTTCTGCGATGGGAGAGAGCCTCCACTTCCAACCCAGAAAAGTGTTCCTGCACCGACGTCAGGATGCTGTCAGCGAAGATGCAGGCGGCATTTCTTGCAGAGGTTTCATCCCTTGTGGTCGGCTGGCGAGAGGAGTTTGTCCAGTAAGCATGGTGACCATGGCAAGGCTGGGGGGCGGATTACAGCGATGAGGGGCCATGGTAGGCACCTTGAGATGGGGAATGGAGGGGATGGCCGAGAGCAGGTGTCAGAAGCTACTGCATGTGGAAACAGGAAAACCAAACAGGGGTGATCTGTGGGGGATGAAGGCCAAGCGTAAGAAATATAAGGTGGCTGGAAAAAGAGATGGAGGAGTGAAGGAACAACTAGATCGCATGTGGGGAGAGCTAATGGGAGCCAGCTGGGAGTTATTGCTAGGGGTAGAAACGTACTGGGGTGTGCAAACCAAGGGAGAGCTGCTAAGGCGCTCAATCGTGAGATTGGGTGTAAGGTACCAGGTCATGATGGCTGACGGATGTGGGAGGTGACGACAAGGCCAATGCCTTCTGAAGATCATGGTTGTTAATGCTGGTACATGCGGTTTTTACCGCTGGTACCCAAATTGAGTCCCAGTCATGAGAGAGGAGTCTATTATAGGCCTTTACTCCTTGATTTGCAAGGAAATCTGCCAGCTTGTTGGCTTCTCTCCTAACCGCCGCGAAGGAAACTCCTCTGGCCTCCTTGATGCGGGCTTTGATTTTATGAAGAATTTTATTGATGTGCCAGCAGTTGGAAACCTACCCGACACTGCGCCCTTGCTGGAGTTTCTTACAGTCTTGGGTAGCAATATTAGAGTCACCTTCAACTAGAAGGGGCCAAAATTTGTTGAGTCTGGAAATTTCCAGGTCATGAGCAAGCACTTGGAGGTACGTTACATTGTTAGTAGTATGACCAAGATTGCCATAGTAAATCCAAAGGATTGAGCCCTGAGAATTTTGAAAGACTCCTCCGAATCTTGCCATGCCTAAGTTGTTCTTAGACGCACCGTCATAGTTGAGTTTGATGAAATTGTGATCAGGGGGCAGCCAAGTGGACAGAGGCGTGGAAGGGGGATTGGCGACAGGGGGAGGGGTGTGGGCAGGGGAGGGGAGGTTGAGAAGGGATAAGATCCTTCAAACTTCAATGGAAGGGGGGGATGAGGGGTCTAGGAGTTTGGCGATAGAGGAAGATTCACGCAGAGTGATTTTGATCATGTGGAGAAGTTGTTCTTCCTTAGAGGCCTTGTCTTTGAAAATGAAGGAGTTCCTTTCCTTCCAGAGGGCCCAACATATGATACCAGGGAGGAGGTTCCAAGCAAGGTTGATGAGGGGCTGGGTAGAGAAGGCAGGGCGCTAGTTCTCTAGGGAAGAGAGAATGGAATCAGGAGTGCGATCAGGGGCTTTGATGACATGATGGAACCAGGTCCAAATGTTAGAGGCGAAGGGACAAGTGTTAAGGATATGATTGGAAGTTTCTGAGTTGGAGTGGCACAACGTACATTCTGAGGGTCCTATGAAGACCTTCTTCTGCAAGTTGTCCCAAGTGAGAATTTTCTTGTGCATGACTAACCAGAGAAAGAGTGTGATTTTTGGCCAATGGTTCCTGCTCCAAAGCCGTTTCCACTTGCTTTTGAGATGTTCATGGGTAGGGTTCTGCAGGATATTGTAGGCCCCTTGGATGTTGAATCTCCCCGCCGCATTGGTTCCCCACCGTAATTTGTCTGGTTCATCTTCTCTTTAGATTTGTACATTGGTTAGCTCCTCTGCTAGAATATCCATTGACTAGTGGTGAGGAATTTGAGCTATTTCTTTGATGTCCACCCACTCCCTCCACTCTGAGTGTTCCGAATTTTTCCAATAATCTATGACCTTGTGTTTGTGTAGAATTTCCATCTGCCTTCTGATTGGTAGATAGATCTCTAAGTCGAGTTTAGGACATTGATTCCAAGCATCCTCCCAGAACAGGGCATTCTCACTATTGCATATCTTCCAGAAGCTGTGTTTTTGAATGATTGATATATTTTCCCAAGCCTGATTCCAAATGGGCAATCCTCAGAGATTTCCGGAAAGTCTGATTAGAGAATCCCAGGGCCGCAAGGGGGCGTATTTAGCTTTCCAGAGCATGGCCCAGGGGGTAGTAGGATTAGTGATCCAACGTCACCGGGTCTTGGCTCCCATGACATTTCCCAGGAGATCAGGATCCCTAAGCCCAAGACCGCCCGCTTTCTTGGGCATGCAAACTTTATCCCAAGCCACCAGAGCCCATTTGTCATTGTTGGCTTTACCTTTCCAAAGGAAATCTCTTTTGATGGCTTTGATCTGTTGTGAGATGGATTGGGGAGCATCAATGGCAAAGATATGGTACAGGGACATAGCCTGAGAATAGAGCAGATGAGGACCAATCTGCCAGCGAAATTGAGGAAACAGAAGGTCCAGTTGGATATTTTTTTTTTGAGCTTGGAGATAAGGGGTTCCCAGTTTGAGATGGCTAAAGGTTTGTTCGTGAGGGGGACACCCAGGTATTTTGAAGGGAAGCTACTTTTCTGGAAACCCAGGATCCTTGTGATATGGCGTTGGATGGCTATGGGAGTGTTGAGAAAAAATATTTTGGACTTGGAATCGTTGACAGAAGATCTCGAGGCCAGAGCAAAGTCATCAATAATTTTGCGATAGGCATGGGCCTCTTTGGCAGTGGGGGTACCCATGAGTAGCGTATCATCCACAAACTGCTGATGCGAGTTGGGAGGGTTAGGAGGATAGAGATTGAGGCCAGAGATAAGACCTTTAGAAGAGGCAGTAGAAATATTCCTACCAAGGCCTTCAGCCATGATGACAAAGAGGAAGGGGGAGAGGGGGTCTCCTTGTCTAATATCTCGTGAGGGGTTGATGATGGAGGAGGGGGAGCCATTAAGGAGGATGGAGAAGAATGCCCCCAAGACCAAGGCCATGATCCATTTAATGCAGTTTGAACTGAAACCAAATACAACGAACATGTGTCTGATGTATTTCCAATTAATTTTATCGAAAGATTTGGACATCTCGAGTTGTATCAACATACCCTATTTGCCTTGGTCTTTGAGGGACTGGATAACTTCTTGAGAGAGAACTATGTTGTCCAGAATTTTCTTGCCGTCAACATAACCTGTTTAATTGGGCGAGATGAGGAGAGGTAGGAGGGATTTTATGTGGTTGGCCAGAACTTTGGAGATGATCTTGTAGATAACATTACAAAGAGAAATTGGTCTGAAATGTTCAGGAGGGTTCACCCTTTCGGATTTGGGAATGAGAGAAATAAAAGTGGCGTTTAGGGAAGGAAAGATGGCTTTCTTCCTCCTCGATTCCTCAATGATGTCATATACATCCTCCTTTATCAGGGGCCAACAAGCTTTGTAGAAGTCTATAGTGAAACCATCGGACCCCGGTGCCTTACCTTTAGGCATTGACTGGACTACTGCTTCCACTTCCTCCATGGTTATTTTTTTTAGAAGCATATGATTATGTTCTTTGGTTAAGATGGTGGGAATGTTGTTGGTGATCTTCTTGATGTGATCCTCATTGTCCTAATTTCTTTCCTTGAGGATGTTCGAGAAGTGTTGGTGCAGTTCCTCCTCAATTTCCTTATGAGTGCTTAGAGTGAGACCCTACTTATTTTTGAGGTTAAGAATTATGTTCCGTTTGCGATGTTGGATCATAGATTTGTGAAATAAGGTTGTTTTTTTTTCCCTGTCTTTCAACCAGCTTATCCTAGATTTTTGTCTCCATAGGGTTTCTTCTTGAGAGGCTCGTTCTTCCCATTGTTTCTGAAGTTCTTTTTCTTCTTGTTTGGTTTCCTTTGTCAGACCATTGTGAATGATGTTTTGTTGAAGGGCTCTCATTTTTAATTCGATCATATTTTTATCCGCTGTGATGTCTTCGAAGGTTTGTTGGTTCCATTTTTTTAATTCTTGTTTGATGATTTTTAATCTTTTTTGGAAGCTATGCATCTTGTTTCGGTGCTGAGGAAGCGAGATGGACCACCATTCCTTGATTATTTATTGGAAATCTGGGTGAGATATCCATAATGCTTCAAACCTGAAGGGAGAATTCTTTTTTATTTCGGAGATTTTGATAGTCAGAACGATCGGCCAGTGAGCAGATCCGGCCTAGGGAGATATGCTAGCCTATGTTTCCAATGAAGAGAGGAAGAGTTCTTCTGAGGGGAGAAAGCGGTCAAGTCTTGAGGCTATCTAACGGTCGCCCCCTCTTCTGTTATTCCAGGTGTAGATGCCATTTTTGGTAGGGGTTTAAATGATTCCTAGGTCATCTATAATATTCTAAAATGCTAGAGAGTCTGAGTCCAATCTGCGGATGCCACCCCTTTTTTCCCCCAGATTTAAGATCATGTTGAAATCTCCAGCAAGAAGACGATAAGGATAGCTGAAAGGTCAGAGTTGATTCTTGAGACAGTTGAGCCATGCAGTGCGTTCAGAAACCGTGTGGGGGCCGTAAACGTTGGTAATGCATAACTTTTCTTTGGTTCCTATGATTTGGAGAACCATGGTTAGGGCGTGCTTGGAAGAAAAGGAGTGAATTAGATGGAAATTTGAGTCTTTCCATAAGGTTGTTATGCCTCTTTCCATGCCAGAGGCAGTAATGGCTAAGTGGTTGTATTGTTTTCTGAAGTAGGCCTATTGAGTGTTGTCCATTTTGGACAAACCGCTCTTTGTTTCTTGCAGCAATAGAATATCAGTCTTTCCTGAGATTACTTTAGGTTTTAGGATCCTTTTTTTGGCGGGACTATTGAGTCCTCTTATATTCCAGGATGTGTAGATCATAATAATGTATTGGGGGAGAGAGAGAGAGCACCCTTACCTTTCCTTCATTGATGAGGCAAATACTGAGCTCTTGGAGGTGCTCACTGTTGGTCTTCCGACCCCTTCTCTTTGTCAACCCCTTAGTGATCTAGTGATTGGCCTTAAGTTTCGATTTGATTTCGCTTGCTTGGTTTTTACCCTTGGTTTGGTTTTCTCTCTGCTTTTGTAGGCTTTGTTGCAGAATGTATGATTCTTCAATTCTTTGTATGTAATCCTCTGGTATTCCCTTAATAACTTTGGTGTTCCAGTCCCTTGATATTTTATGCAGATCCATTCCCATCAAGATGTCTTCAATCGCCTTTTCCTTTGACGTTGGTATGTCCTGGATGAAGTCCATCTCATTGTCTTCTTGAGTTGTCTGTTCTTCTTGAGAGAGAGTAGTTGTGTTCTCCATTTCTATGTCCATGGTGTGTAGGATATTTTCCTGCTCAGTGAGTTGCTCTTTGATGTTGCTATGTTGTCTTGTTTCCTCTGTTATGGAAGAGAGGATGGCATATTTGTTTTTTTGTGTTGTCTTTGGAGTTTCTCTCCCAGTGTTGTTATTTTTGCCTTGCCTACTTCTAGTGCTCACCTTGCTGAAGCCCTGCTCGTCCTTCCTACTTGCTTGGTTATATTTTGTGGGAGGCTGATTCTATGGGCAGTCTCTGAAGATATGTCCATGCTCATGGCATTTCTAGCATCGGAAAGGTATATGTTCATACTCCACCGTCTAGGTCCATATTTCATCTCTGAAGTTCAGTTTGATGGCTTCTGGAAGAGCTCCAGAGACATCAATATAGGCACAGATACGAGCATTTGAAATGTAATGACCATTCTTTATACCTTCAGACATCTTGATATATTCGCCTAGTTCGTTACCAATGGCTTTGAGAACTCATGGCACCGAGTAGTTTGTAGGGAGAGAGTATAGTCTGATCCAAATGGGTACCCATGTGAAGTCTTCTTTTTCTAGAGTGAATTTTTCCTTCTAATATCTCATGTAGAGTCCAATAGAGTTGAAAAAATACGGCCCCCCCTCAAATATTTTGTCCCTGTCTTCCAGGAGATTGAAGACAATTGTGAATAATCCTTTTGAACCAAGCTGGAGTTCTATCGCCCCTTTTGGGTTCCATTTAGCTTGTATCCACCCTTTGAGGGCTTTTTCTAACAACCATATGCCCATAAATTTTCAAATTATGGTGTGTTCTCTCATATATTCTCTGTACACGCTGATGTCAGGTTCTTGAATAACTATTTCAGGGATCCTCGCAGATTTTGGGTTGCATAAGTTTGCCTTATGAGAAGTGTCCTAAGCCTGCCCTGTGGATGTAGGTTTACTCCCTTCAGAGTTCGTGGTATGGTGCGCTACTTGTGTCGAATCCAAAGAATTTCCTTTGGGGCCTATGGAAGAGCTGTCTTACTTTGAGGGAGGATCTTCTTTTTCCATTTCCAGATGAGGGGAGCTGGGGAAAAGCTCCTTATCAGAGTGAGGGGAAGCATATGAGTTGATTAAATGCATGAAAGAGAGGTCCCAGCAACCTGATATCTAAAGAATGGAGCCTTCGGGCCTCCATCCTACTCCATTGTTGGAGCCAACAGTTAGAATCATTGGTCTACTATGGCAGGTCTACAGGGGCAGAGCCTGCAGTAGCCAAAGGCAGGAGCCACAAAGGGGCAGAGGAATTAGGTCATGCGCTAGGGTTTAGCTTGTAGAGCTCCCCGAGAACCTTTCTATTCCATAATTCTAAAAAAATTATGCTATTTATATATGATAATATAAAACAAAGAGATTTATATTGAACCTAAGAGATTAATATTATAAACCATATGAATAATATTATACCCTAGTGATTAGATTTGGATCAAGGATGTAAGTGATAGCTCAAATTTCAAAGTGTTTGAAATTGTGTTGAACCTGAGCGACTAGATAGATATCGTCTTCCTGATTCCGGCGCCATGAATGGTTCAAAAAAATAACACCATATGAAGAAGTTATTGCAATTTTAAAAGTCCAGTAAACTGCAATTTCTGTCTTTTGACCAAGTTTGACTGGGTTTTGGAAAATTAAAAATTCAAAAAAAATAAAAAATAAAAAAATTGCAAGGAATATTCTGTTGGGAAAAATACTAAGAGGGGAGGGTGAATCAGTATTTACTGCATAATCAAATCTTTTTAATTTTTCATTCCTTAAAACCCATATGCTACTTTCCTTCAGTAAACTAGCGTATATACGCAGATCCCCTTTATGAAACTAGCGTATACACAGAGATCTAGATCTGTCATTAAATCTTCACTTATATCATTCCATCATTCATTCATCAGATGTTCAATAAACAGTAAACATGTGCAGTAAGAACAGAATAAACCATCACACAAAGCATCACACATGAACACGAGGATTTTTAGGTGGAAACCCAAATCGGGAGAAAACCACCGCTGCAGTTGCTCAGCCTTCAATATTTTATTATAGAGAAAACATCTTACAACATATGTGCTGGCGCAGACTTGACCAGCACGCAGGCACCCACCTGCGCTCGTTTACCAGCCTCTCCTGGAAGGGAGCTCCAACCCCATGACTCGTTTACCAGCCTCTCCTGGAAGGGAGCTACGACCCCCTGACTCGTTTACCAGCCTCTCCTGGAAGGGAGCTACAACCCCCTGACTGAAGGCTACAACCCTCAGCACCACCTTGGACCACGTTTCATCAATTTTCACACTGGATCCAGCAACTTCAATAGAACACCACTTGCAGGCCACATTTCATCATATTTCCAGACTGGACCCTTTCCAAACTTTTAAGCACAAACATACATCACCAACAGATACTTAACAACACAGATCAGATAGCAGAAACACAGCAGAACAGATCAGATATTTCATACCCTTTGCTTCAGCAAAACCCTAGTTTGCATACGCGCTTTTACTTCACTGATGTCGCGTATATACGCACTTCTGTCCACACAAACCAGCGTATACCTCAGTGTATATTTTATTACGCATACGCGCTTTCTCTTCGCTGAAGCCGCGTATATACGCGCTTCCTCTGCGGTGAAGTAGCATATAGATCTTCAATCATTACAGAGCAGCATACTTCATCAGATCAGATATTCATTTCAGATCTACCCTTTTGCTTCAGACAGATGTTCGCCTAGATGCTCGCCTCATCACAGATCTAAGCCTTCCATAATCAGATCTAGCAAATACAAGAGCCATTTAGATCTAGATCCCCTTCTTCATCATTGGTGCATCATACATTCAGATTTATCATTCAAGTGTAACCCTTTCCATTCAGATATACTTCAGAGAGAAGTATTCATTCAAGCTCAGACATCTTGCACCCACTCTCATGTTATGCACAATGAATTTGTTCTCCTTATATAAGTTTATCCTTTTTCAATACCATGAGCCCCTTTTTCAATACCATGGGCCAAAACAATACCATGAGCCCAAAAATACCTGGACGGGGTCAATTAGGCGGATCATTACCCAATACCATGGGTCAATACCATGGTGGTTACCCTTGGTTTTGCACTTTTTGAGCACTTTAGCCCATACGCGACTTGGCACGTTCTTTTCCGCGTGCATACACGACTTCCCCTAGTCCAATCCGCGTATACCTAGAGACATACTCTTTTTCATCATAGAATCTAGCACATGCTGAAATCCTTTCTTCATTGCCTTCTGTACTCACTGTAGATACATCAGATTTCCTTCATCAAGAACATATTCTATCAAGCACAACTTCATCAAGTGGATTGCCATCAAGGACAACACATGTCAACAGTCGCATGTCTTCATCTTCATTCAGTGGGTTGCCATCAAGGACAACACTCTGCATCATATTTCCAACAATCTTCCCCTTTGGACTTGATGGCAACCACGATGGTGTTTGGTTACCACAACAGATAAGTACATTGACACCATGTCACTCTCCCAATTCTTTGACACCATTATCTGCATTCAAACACCATGTCACTCTCCCCCTTTGACATCAAGGGCAAAGGGTGGATCAAAACCAACGGATCAAAACCAACACACTCTCCCCCTTTGACATCAAGGGCAACGGGCGGATCAAAACCAACACACTCACCCCCTTTTCTCCTCATGTAGAAAAAAGCATTCTGCAGATCTGATGTATACTGAAGTGACCAAGCTCCCCCTGAGTTCATGCTGAATCATCAAACATATTTTCCAATGGAGTACATGACTCTATGACTTTCCTATCACCAATGACTCATACTTACATCAAACATCCAACCAAGTGGATTTACATAAGAGACTCAAGTACCCAACCAAGTGGGTTTACACATTTCAACTCAGCTACCCATCCAAGTAAGTTTACAAAAATTGACTAGTCCTTACATGACTGGATATTACAATTTTACAGCATGAGTCTCAACAAGACCTTTTCATCAAACTACAGATATAACTTTTGAGACCAACACCAGAAAGTCCTCAAGAAAGAGAACATATTTCAGAACCATCATAATGCCAACACTGCATTATACTCAGCAAAGCTAATGCTCCCCCTGAATCTGTACAACCAAGCAATCTTTCCAAAAGACTAAGGCTCCCCCTTAGTTTGTGCATCCTGAAACTTCCACCAACAAATCATCAAGGCATCTTCATCAAAACATTAGAAACAGAATTATGAGAACTGGAACACCACCAGAGATACCAAACAGCACTGCAGCTGTGCTGAAGAGAGCTGAACCAACCAAAAATTGCCAGCAACCAAACATACGCGTTTTTCTGTGCAGGAACTCGCGTATATACGCGACTGTGTTTCAGGAAACCCGCGTATCCACTACCATCTTCTATATTTTGACCAGATCTGATCCTGTGTGAAGAAAAGACAGTGTTCAGCTTCTTTCTGAGACATTTGACTACTTCCCTGGACTGCAGATAGATTGAACAGTGTAGTTGTGTTTTCAAGCGTCATCCAACGGTTGTAGCATAAACACATTAGTAACCAAGCCTTCAGATTATTTGCAGCATCAATACATTCTTTCCATACCAGAACAGCATCTT
Source organism: Pinus albicaulis (assembly GCA_034641835.2). Lineage (NCBI taxonomy): Eukaryota > Viridiplantae > Streptophyta > Pinopsida > Pinales > Pinaceae > Pinus > Pinus albicaulis. The sequence goes on from JAXQQM020077452.1 coordinate 94,847, forward strand.
CACATAAGTGTCAAGCAGTCATCCATGTGGTCCAACATCACCATGATCTTTAAGATTTAACATGAAGTAACATATGTAGGCAAAAGATCTCAACCATAGTAACAAGCTCTGCATGAGCTATTCTTATCTCTGAATCATAAGACTTTCAATTTCATCCAAGTGTGAGCACAAAAGATACTTATCAGCATCCAGGGCTCAAAATCTCATCATAATAATCCATGTACCGAGTCATCATCATTTGAGCATGAGTATCATAAAGACCAAAGAATAAGCAATCATATTGCCAACAATGCAATCATCAACCTGCTACTCCCCCTAAACCAGTGCTATTGCTTAACTTGTGCAATCCTGAATACCTCTATCAGCAAGTCATCAGCAACCATCTCTGCATGATCTGTCCTTATCTCTGAATACTAAGACTTTCATCTCAGCAACAAATGCTCTTCATCATAAAGCAACCAGGCTTCATCCATAATCTTCAACACAAGAACCCATGTATCATTTCATTATCATGAGTATAACCAGAATAATGCTAACAGTGCAATCATCAGCAGTCAGACTGATGCTCCCCCTAGACCTCTGCTCCAGTTCTTCAACTATCAGATAAATTTTCTCATCATCAATGCATACGCGGCTGTGTCAGCTGGAACTCGCGTGTATACGCGACTTTGTTTCATAGAACCCGCGTATGGAAAGTGAAGCATAGAAAATTTTCATCTTCCTTCATTTCCTTCTGAGCTTGTACCTCCTGTACCTATCCTTTCCACATCAGAAGCGCTGTCAGAAGTAAACATAACCAGAATAATCAAATCAACCTTGAGAGTCATCATGCATTGCTCCCCCTGTGACGATACATTACTAAATCTCATAATGTATCCCACATCATTCCTGCAGTCAATAAGAAAAGTCAGCTTCAGAAGCGGATGACTGCAGTAGGGTCAAAATTCCCTACGTTTCTGATCGGTCCTCCTTCTTTTTCCAAATTTGCTTGAGCTTTCCAACTGTGTGCTGAAAATTGTCCACTTTCCCAGATCTGTTCATCCTACATTCTTTTTCTACATGACCATACTTGTTACAAGAATAACATCTCATGTGTCCAGAGAAATAAGCATAAGAATCATAATGAGTATTTCTAATCTTACTCCTTTTGCAATCAACTGCTTTATGTCCATACATGTTACATGAGAAACAATATCCCCTGAAGAAACTAGAGTACCTTTCTGAGTAGAACCTGGTTGTTTGTGGCTGAAATGATCTGCTTCTGCAATTTGCTGCAACATGTCCATAATTATGACATTTAAAACATTCAACGTTCTTGAATGAATTCCTTTGAGAATTCATGATTGTTGGTTGATCTTTTGTCTCTTTCAACACTTTAGGTTTTGCATTGACATTCTCTGAATTTTTGGCACTTCCTTGTGAGCTAGATTCTCCTTTAACAGTTTCATGGAAACCAAGACCAATTTTGATAGCAGGAGACCTTTGATTACTCAGAATATTGTCCAAAATGTTAGTACTATCATGAAACCTCAAAAGTTTAACCTTTTCTTCTAATTTACCTTTGAGAATGTTTACCTCAACCTCCAAGGCTTGACATTGCTTGTCATGCTTTCTTCTTTTCTTCTTCCATCTTCCACTTGATCCTTCAGATTTAGAATCTCTTCTTTCAACCAATCTTCATTTCCTTCACATGTTTGTTGCAGCTCTTCATTCTTCTTATTTGATTTTTCCAGATCTTCTTTGAGAGAGATGATTTCTGCTTCAAGGCCTTCCTTTTCAAATGTTTGTAGAGGTTCCTCAATCTTCTTACTTGATGCTTCAAGATCTGTTTGTAGAGAGATGACTGTAGCTTCAAGTCCTTCATTCTTCTTGTTTGATTTTTCGAGATCTGCATTTAGATCATTGATTTCTGCTTCTAGTTCTTTAATTTGATTGGATGCACAAGTATGAAACCTTTGATACTTTTCCACTTGTCCATTTAGAATTTCTATTTGATCTTTCATTTGAGAGATCATCTCATTGTAGATAGCTTCGCTTTTATTAAATGATCTTTGTTGATCTTCAATTTTCTTGATAGCTTCCTTTAGATCCAAAACTTTACTTTTACTATATTCACCATTGCATGCACAGGAAAGTGCATCACAAGAACAACAATCAATACTTGTTTCATCTTCTTCATTTTCTGCTGCACATGTTTTCTGAGATATCTCTTTTTCAGTAGCCTTCTTCTTTTGCTTCTTAGCCATGAGCACTTTCAGATCTTGGTCAGAATCTTCTTCATCTTCACTGGACACTTCATCATCATATTCTTTTGCATAATAACTCTTTCTCTTCTCAAATTGTTTCCCTTTACCATGCTTTTCTCTATAAGGACATTTAGCAGCATAATGACCAACTTTTCCACACTCAAAACATTTGAAGGGAAGCTTACCTTTGAATCTTCCAATACCTAGTTGGAGCTTTCTCACGAAATTCGCTTCTTCTTCATCGGATATATAGCTGGATTCTTTGACAACTTCCTTTTCCTTTCCTTTTGTAGATGCCTTAAAAGCAGCTTCTCCTACTTGAGAAGGGCCTCCTTGTCTCATTTCAAAAGCAGTCAGAGTACCATGTAATTGAACAATAGTAAGAGTTTGCAAATCTTGCCTTTCTTCAATAGCTAAAACTTTAGAGTCAAATTTTGAAGTCAATGATCTTAAGACCTTTTCCACCAGAGTAGTATCAGTTATGGTTTCACCCAAATTTCTCATTCGATTTACAATATCATCCAGACGAAGAAAGAAACCGGCAACACTCTCATCACTATGCATCTTCAAATTTTCATATTCAATTCTAAGAGTTTGGAGTTTTGCACTTTTTACCTTTGTGTCTCCTTCATAGCTCAGAATGATTTTGTCCCATATTTCTTTTGCTGAATGTAGCTGCATCACTTTAGAAAATTCTGATTCAGACATGCTTCCTAGCAAGACATTTACTGCTTTGGCATTGGTTTCATACTTCTTCCTTTCTGCTGCATCAGTAGGAATACTTGCCGGGTATTGATAACCTTCTTCCACGATTGCCCATACATCTGCACCAAGACTTTGCAGATATGCTTTTGTTCGTACCTTCCAGAATATCAGATTGTTTCCATTGAATAGAGGTGGCTTTATAGACATCACTCCTTCTTGACTTCCCATTGCGACGGATCTCCTTCAAGCGATCAAGCTTCTGCAGAAGGACCACCCTCTGATACCAATTGTTGGGAAAAATACTGAGAGGGGGGGGTGAATCAGTATTTACTGCATAATCAAATCTTTACCCTTTTTCATTCCTTAAAACCCATACGCTACTTTCCTTCAGTAAACTAGCGTATATACGCGGATCCCCTTTATGAAACTAGCGTATACACAGAGATCTAGATCTGTCATTAAATCTTCACTTATATCATTCCATCATTCATTCATCAGATGTTCAATAAACAGTAAACATGTGCAGTAAGAACAGAATAAACCATCACACAAAGCATCACACATGAACACCAGGATTTTTAGGTGGAAACCCAAATCGGGAGAAAACCACCGCTGCAGTTGCTCAGCCTTCAATATTTTATTATAGAGAAAACATCTTGCAACATATGTGCTGGCGCAGACTTGACCAGCACGCAGGCACCCACCTGCGCTCGTTTACCAGCCTCTCCTGGAAGGGAGCTCCAACCCCCTGACTCGTTTACCAGCCTCTCCTGGAAGGGAGCTACGACCCCCCGACTCGTTTACCAGCCTCTCCTAGAAGGGAGCTACGACCCCCCGATCTCGTTTACCAGCCTCACCTGGAAGGGAGCTACAACCCCCTGACTGAAGGCTACAACCTTCAGCACCACCTTGGACCACGTTTCATCAATTTTCACACCGGATCCAACAACTTCAATAGAACACCACTTGCAGGCCACATTTCATCATATTTCCAGACTGGACCCTTTCCAAACTTTTAAGCACAAACATACATCACCAATAGATACTTAACAACACAGATCAGATAGCAGAAACATAGCAGAACAGATCAGATATTTCATACCCCTTGCTTCAGCAAACCCTAGTTTGCATACGCGCTTTTACTTCACTGATGTCGCGTATATACGCGCTTCCGTCCACACAAACCAACGTATACCACAGTGTATATTTTATTGCGCATACGCGCTTTCTCTTCGCTGAAGCTGCGTATATACGCGCTTCCTCCGCGGCGAAGTAGCGTATAGATCTTCAATCATTGCAGAGCAGCATACTTCATCAGATCAGATATTCAGTTCAGATCTACCCTTTTGCTTCAGACAGATGTTCGCCTAGATGCTCGCCTCATCACAGATCTAAGCCTTCCATAATCAGATCTAGCAAATACAAGAGCAATTCAGATCTAGATCCCCTTCTTCATCATTGGTGCATCATACATTCATATTTATCATTCAAGTGTAACCCTTTCCATTCAGATATACTTCAGAGAGAAGTATTCATTCAAGCTCAGACATCTTGCACTCACACTCATGTTATGCACAATGAATTTGTTCTCCTTATATAGGTTTATCCTTTTTCAATACCATGAGCCCCTTTTTAAATACCATGGGCCAAAACAATACCATGAGCCCAAAACTACCTGGACGGGGTCAATTAGGCGGATCATTACCCAATACCATGGGTCAATACCATGGTGGTTACCCTTGGTTTTGCACTTTTGAGCGCTTTAGCCCATACGCGACTTGGCACGTTCTTTTCCGCGTGCATACGTGACTTCCCCTAGGCCAATCCGCGTATACCTAGAGACATACTCTTTTTCATCATAGAATCTAGCACATGCTAAAATCCTTTCTTCATTGCCTTCTGTACTCACTGTAGATACATCAGATTTCCTTCATCAAGAACATATTCTATCAAGCACAACTTCATCAAGTGGATTGCCATCAAGGACAACACATGTCAACAGTCGCATGTCTTCATCTTCATTCAGTGGGTTGCCATCAAGGACAACACTCTGCATCATATTTCCAACATATTCCTTATGGGCCAATCATATTTTGACAAGTGGTGCGATTCTATTGCTGCATGGATTGTACTTATGGTTTTTGGCCAATGAAAGGGTGACATGTGGCAAGCCCTGAGGTCATCACGTGTCCCTGGGACTGTGTAATAAAATGTTGGGTTGGAATCCACCAGAGTCAACCCCATGACCGCATGCACAACATGCCAAAGCCTTACCGTCTCCGCCAAGCTATGGTTTTTAACCATATGAGTCGGTGCCTTATATTTATGGCTAAAGTGTTTTTCATATGGGGGAGTGAAGAGGCCAACCCCTCCCATGTGTCCTTGACCCCAGAACCTGGCGCCAAACGAAAACCCCACTAGCAGTTACGGTTATTTGATCGCGGAGTTGTGGGGCATGTGCCCAACTTAAAATGAAAATTTAATATTACGGTTTTCATTGGCAGAGAATTAGCAGCATGCCTTTAATGGTAGAAATCACCAATTTATCTTCAGTTAAGTGAATTTCCTCCACATTTAGTGGACTTTTTAGGGGTCACTGGACAAATGTCGTTTATGCTCTATCTTGAGCTAGATTGGTCCATTCTGAGAGTGTGAATAGTCAATTTCAACTATCTCAGACATTAAAGACTCATTGGTGATGGTTTCAGGGCCATTAGAGGACTTTTGAGTAGGTTTTTGCTTCAAATAAGTTCAAAGGGCCACTATGGGCCAGCAGAACTTTGAGGCCTAGCAAGTGCAGCTAAAGGCCTTTCTCAAAAATCCAATAGTTAATTTTGGATGTTTCAGACATTCTAGAACTAATGGTGTGTTTTGAAGAGCCTGTAGAGGACTTTTGAAGGCCAAGATACTTCAGAGAAGTTCCAACAACCATTAGGGCCATCTAGTGCCAGTAGGAGAATGAGGCCTATCTAGAGCAGCCAGTATCCAGTCTCAGCAAACCAATAATGATTTCTGACTATTTTGATACTTATGAATCCATTAATGGATTTTTCAGAAGATTTTGAGGATTTATGAAGGTAGATATGATTCAGAGAAGTTTTCAGTGAACCAAGAGCCAGGGGGTGCCACCAGGTGTTGGAGGCATAACCAAAGCATTCGGAGGCCAATTTCTACAAGTGAATGGTATATTATGACTAGTTTGTAAATTTGAATCAAATGAGAGTATTTTCAAAGCCATTGAACACTTATGAAGGTTGAAGAGCCACAAGGAAGTTTTGGGCAGCCGAGGGCCTTGAGTGGATAGAGGCCTAGATTGGGAAGCCAATGCTCATTTGGAGAAAATTGACACCCTATTCTTAATGTATGATATATGATGGAGACAATAGGTGAGGTTTCAAGGACAGAAAAGGACTTATAGGGAGTTTGTGCCAAAGAGAAGCTCACGGAAGCTTAAGGGCACCAACAGATGAGGTCAAGTTAAAGGAAGCCTAGTTCTATCTTCAGAAATATTTCAGCCATAATAAGGATATAAATGGTATTCTAAACCCATTGGTTCAGTTTAGATAACCATTGGAGTTGATTTTTTTTACTTGTAAAATATAATTTTCATCATAATCCTAAAGAGCCAAGTCATTTGACCAAGGCTCAAGGAGACGTAGCCCACGATATTCGGGTGAAATCCTTTATTAAATTTGATGTTATGTTTTTATGATTATTTTGTGCATTATATGGTTGTTACACATGCTTAATATCAGTAAAAACAAATTTTATTAAAGCACTTAAATAGTTTAAAAAAAATACACTTGTTTCAAGTATTCATTTATGCACAAGTCAAGAATAAGCTAGATCTTAATTTTTTAAAAGAGTGGGAGGTTCTTGAAAAGCATAACAAGTTATCCAACACATTTTCATTTCAGGTTGGTATCAGAGCATAGTTTCTTGTCGACTTGAAAGGTGTTTAACAGTACAAAGAATTTTACTGTTTGCAAACTGATTGTTGCTTACAATTTTGAGTTTTCTAGAGGTGAAGGGAAAGCTATTGTTAGCTAAGTCCAGGAGAGGAAAAGAAGGGAGAAGGGCTGAAGGCATCTTCCTTACCCAAAGGACCTCAAGGCAACCCTTGAAGCATAGACCCTCTTGACGATTGTTTGTTAAGAAGCTCTTGAATTTTGTTTGCAAAAGGTTGCTTGAAGAAGAGCTTAACTCTACAGACATTTTGTTCAAAAGATTTTTCAATTGTTTTTAAAAGCTTTGTGAATTTTTGGTTGAATTTATTTAGTTCATTTTCATAAGATGACAACTTCTTCAAGTGAGGTTTCAAAATCCTCTTCCTTCACAATATTATTTGATGAAGACATGAAGCGAGACTTCTACATCTTGAAGGATATGGTGAAAATTATGTTTGAAGATAGAAGAGAAAGCACTAGACTTCATGAGAAATCGGTTGCTATGAAGCAAGAGAAAGAAGGAATTCTCAAAAGAATGCATGAGATGGAGATGCAGCTCCATCAAGCCCAAGAGGCTTTGACTAAGAACATGCTTGAAGCAGAGGTAATTCACTCAAATTTGTCTTCAATTTCCTCCTCAGATAGATGTGTTGGTTTGTTTGAAAAGAACGCTAGAGGTATAGGGTCCAAGTTGATGTTTAAAATGGGATATGAAGGAAATGGTTTAGGAAAACATGCACAAGGCATGATTGATCCTATTTTGGTTGAGGAAATACCTAAGAAGTTTGGTCTAGGCTATGTTCAATCTTATGGAGAAAACTCTACAGCCATGAAGGTATCTGAGACAACTTCAAAAAGAAAATTTGTTCCAAGTTCTAAACCACAAACATGTCAAGTATGTTTTCAAGTTGATTGCCATTTTTTGAAGCCTATGTTGTAGCAATATGTGTGTATAGATGCAGCTTATGGCGAGCATGTGAGTTCCGGAAGCTATCAAGACATGAACACTGATGTTAGTCTTCAAAAGGAAGCTAGAACCTCTATAAGTTCATCTCCTCATGAAGGTAGAAAGGATGGACATGCAAAGTATCATTTAAGGTATAATTCTTCCCATAGTAAAGTTGATTATGTTTTTGATAAGCATAGCAAATATGCATTCTTGAATGGAAGAAAGAGTTGTTGTGCATATTGTGGTCTTTGTAACCATGATGTTTAAATAGCAAATATTAATCCTAGGGTAGTGTTATTTTTATTGAGAAAATTAGCATAAACATTTTCTTTTCTATAGATAAAAAAAAATTATTTATGAGGATTATATTTATGTGTATGTATATCTTATATTATAATAATTTTACAGATAAAATAAATTACATAAATATTAATTATTTTATAATTCAAATACATTATAACACATAATATATTATTATAATTAAATCTATTATTTATTTAGAAAAGATCTTTTAATATTATTAATATTATTATTATTTTATAAATTACATACTATATTTAAAATATTGTTATACAAATTATACACAACATAAATTATACTGAAGAAGATAAATAGCTTTTTGTGATTCAAATTTAAAACTATGTAATAACTTTACCATTCACTTAAAAAAAATGCTCACATACTTTCTCTCTTTGTAATGAAAATAATTTTTTTACATAAATATTTTTGATCAAATAATAATTTTTGCCTCAAATTTTATATAAAAAAATTCAAGCATAATTGAAAACCTTTTCCCCAAGTTAGCCAGAAAATATAATATAATAATTTTTTTTAAATAAATATTTTTTATCAAATAATAATTTTTGCCACAAATTTGATATAAAAAAATTCAAGCATAATTGAAAACCTTTTCCCCAAGTTAGGTTGCAAATATCATATTATATTATATTAAAAAGAAAAATCTAAAATATATGGCTACTCCTACTCGTTTGAATCAAAACATTAAGACATCTTGAGTTTCTTAGAAATGTCAAAATATATCCTCTATACAATATAATTTATAGTATAACAAAGTGGGTTGTGGTGTAGCAAGTCCCTGCCTTGAATGATCATTTGTATAACAAAGTGGGTTGTGGCGTAGCAAGTCCCTGCCTTGAATGATCATTTGTAAGACCACCAATTAGGCAATGTGATTTATAAGTATTAATTTATAGAATTGATACTCCTATTACAACCTTTCACCAAGTAGATATTTCATTAGCACAACAACCTTCCATTTTTACTCTATCACAACAATTATGGCTAAAGTGAATGTCTAAAATATTGCAACAAAGAGATAATAAAGGAGATATATTTTAAATCACAAAGTAATCACCGAAAGGTTAATCTAGTCCCTATTTGTAAATATTCTCATTAAGCTCTTTAAATATTTTGAAAATATGGGTAAAAATTAAATCAATAAAAAATGACAAGAAAAACTAGTAAATATATCATACAATATAGATAAAGAGGGGTCATCTATAGCAATCTTCAACACACTTTAAAATTCACAAGTATGCACTAGGATCTGTCTTGTGTGTTATAGTATTTATTAAAAATATATTTCAATATTATTAAAAATATTTTTATGTTTTACTTTATTTTATTTATTTTTTATTTAACTAGTATGGCTTTTTAAAAGGCAAAACTTACTCATAATTTTAAAATTGGCAAAGAATAATTGTTTTTTAATATAAATTTAAAATATAATTTCACTCAAAACTATGACAAAAACCAAATTTCCATTAGAGCCACGTATAATGAAAAGCTTTACCAAAGAAGAAAAATACATTTATTTTAGCCTTCCATAATCATCAGTCATCATTTTATGCAGCTACACCATGTAGCAATAGCAAATGACCAAGAATAATAATATTTTTAAATATTAACCACATCTACGGACATATAACAGAAATTTATGTAAATATTCAACAAGCCTAGCAACACATAACTCTATATATTTAAATGTCAGGTTGATGGGAATCCGGGGCAATTTGTGGAGCAATTTCCATTATCGCATGTAAACAAATTTGTGCACAGAGTGTTAATGCAGTCAGACTCTCGGTAACATTTTCTACTCAAGGCAGTTGATTTTTTGATAAACAAGAGTACGACGAAAATCTATACAATAGAGAACAAAACTAACATAGGTACCCACTTCATCATTTCTGCAACTTGAAAGGAAAAAAAAAAACATAAACCAAAAGCAAAGCAGTTAGTGGTTTAAAAACATATTGTATAAAACCATTTGATAGCCTATGAAATGTTTTGACATAAAATCTGAAGTAGATAGTGGTAACTACAAAGATTGATCTATAATATCTGTAAGCAAGCATATAAAACTATGTAACCAAAGTATATACACACTCACTTCCTGGAGTAGAAGGCATGTTTATGTTTGCTAACAAGAACATCTCTGCTAAGGACATTCCCACCACAAGACACCTATTTTGCCATTATCCCTAGACTAGAAATATCAAATATATTAATATAATATTAAATATATTAATCAAAATATTAAACATATTAATCAAAATATTAAATATATTAATCAAAATATTAGTATGTAATTCAAAACATTTTAATAAGTACGGGTCCTTATGGAATAAAACATCCTTGGCCCTGTTCCATCTGCATGCATTATGCATGGAGTTGCATAATGAACGTGCTCTCCCATAATCTTTGGATAGTTTGCAAAGGTCTCCACAAAACCCACATGTCGTCCATAGTCATCTTGGAGAGAGTGTTGAAAAACCTACCAGCAAATCCCAGTCCCAATATCTCAACTATCGACAGGTCAGATAGGCATTTTATACGGATGGAGCAATGCAAGTAACAGAAGCATGAGTAATAGTTCTTCACCCTGTAGTAGTATATTTTGTATATGAAGTTGTTGATTAAGGAGCCATACTTCTGGTCTCACTGTCCTTGTTGGTTTGTAATCCTACTCAACTTCGAGCTTCCTCACGTTGAAGCGCTTAGCGAGGAAAGTTCGAAATCAGGCAAGCACAAGCACGAATCACTTATTAAGTAATTGAAATCTGTTAGGCTTTAACCACAGTTCCAAATTCAGGTTATGATGCCACTAAGCTCATTGCTTAATAAGCTACGGTATTCGGTCTCGTTGCAAATCTATCATCATCATTATCTCTATATAAAGCTTGAATTATATTTTGTAGTTCTCAGTTACCTGTTAGAGCTACAAATATCACACCTTTGAAGTAACACCAAATTAGAGAATCAAAATGGAGAGGAGACTGAGGGAAATTGCTCTGAAAATGATTTTCATCTCTGAGATGATTTGAACTGGATTTTCTCCCTAAGGTGATGGTCAACCGAGGAATTGGCATAGGACTCGAAGTGCCCACCAACCACCAGCTTCTCTTCATTCTGTTCGGTAGTGGATAGATTTTTTTATCCGCTTTTATCAATATAACAAGCTCATAAGTGCATACCTATACCAACCCCACCCTCCGATCTCTCTCTATGAAGAAATATAAGGAATGCGTTCTCTGGCTAACCTTTCTGAAATGATGATAAAAATATGTCCCCATTGAAACCAGTGTCTTGAGGGAGGGGTTTAGAGGCCTTCTAGTAGCACGAAACTATTCCTCCACATCATGTGAAAGAGGTCTATCCAAGATAGTATTGTTCCTCTACAGACAGATACAACAAACCCATGGATTTGTACCTCTATGCACAAGTAATCTAATCTCATTAGAGAGAATCGTAGCTCAGGTTATCACTCAAATTTATTTGAGGATGATCCATTGTAGACTTTGATTGAGGATTTCCTACAATAATCGATTTCTGCAGCATCGAAACATCATCCAAACAATTGGCTTCTACAACATCTGAAAAGGTAAGAGAATTTCTTGCATCCTCATTTTCTTGGCAGCCTTCATCAAATCCAGTCTTCATCTAAATCTAATGCAAGAAAAGCATCAATTTTTTAGAATTTTTAGCAAAATATAAGAAGTATCAGTGCCCTTAACTCAAAAGGATTGCTCCATGAAGACTTCATGGAAATAAAGGGTTGCTCTGTAATTTTCGGACAAATACTTTGTGGAAAGTAAGGGTTGTCACAGAGCAATATGCCATACAAGCTTATTGTCATTGTGGGTTGTCATTTCCATGGAATCAGTGCGACTACATCTCATCGCAAAGTGGAAAGAGGTAATCCGAGGAAATCCAATGCCTCAAGCCAATTCCTCTTAAACAAAGGAGGAAGGCTATAGCTATCTTGCATGTTTGTACAGGAAGGCATGGGCATGGTTGTACACGTGGCCATTGTACAAGGCCACATAAAGAAGTGTTCACGTATTCACGATTATTCACGAGAAAGAACAGGGATTTCATTCAAACATTTAGTGTAATTAAACTAATGCTAGCATTAGTTTCACTGTAAAAAAATAATAGCCAAACATATCAACATAATATATAGTTACAGGGCCTCTTCCTCGGGAAGATGCCAATAAGACGATAAAACTTAAAACTATGCTTAAACTTGCTCAGTCCACAACAGAGCTAAAAACTTTAGCTTTATTGAGAAATGAACTAATGTTTCACAATCAACTATTGATTACTATAGTCCCATGCCTAACGGAAGGGACTAATAAGGATATTTAAAAATGGTTTGTTTCACACAGCCTATCATATGATTTTCCATATAGTGTAAATTTTCTATAATTATCAAAAAAGCAAAATGCCATAACAAAAATTCAAAAAAGACATGTGAGGGGAATCCACCTAGATAATTTCACGAGGATCATATTTTTCATATTCATTTGGTGTTATGCTTCATCATACGCTATTTTATATATATATATATATATATATATATATATATATATATCCTTTTCTAACCTTTTCATAAGGATTTATGATTATCTTGATTTATAGTAAATATCCACTACTTTCTATTGTTTAAAAAATCTCGTTTGACATGATCCAATATGACTTAATATTTTATATGATGTCATTGTATGATATATGTCTTTTACTTTTATGAGATGCTTCATCCAATAATAAAAGTATTTGTTTTTTTGTTCTTTTAAACTTGTGACCTATGGCTATCTTGATATGCCAATAAATGTCCATTGCTTTTCAGTACTTGGAGATATTTGATTCGATGTGACCTCATATACGCTATTTTGGAACCCATGATTATGAATGTTCTATAATGTAAATTTCTAATAGATACCTTCTCCTTTGATGAGCCTCCTCTTTTAGCTTTTATAATTGCTCATCTAGTTTCCAATTGCTCATCTAATTTGTGATGGGGTGTTTTCCTGGTAACACTTAGGAAACCCCTCAATATCAAGTTTATCCCTTGAGATGGTTGCTTCTCAGGAATTTCCCCTTCCCCTCTTTTCCCCATTCCCTCTTCTTTAGGTTATTTTGTGTCAGTATTATCAACACTGATAAATTTTACTTTCCTTGAATAACTTCTCTCGCTTTTCTGTCAAGATCTTTTGTCACCATGGAGTGCAACATAGACTCCCAACTTGTGGAATACTACACTTGCAAACCAATGAAATTACATCTTATTGTCTATGTCTCGCAAAGGGTGAAATTTCAAGAGAAGGATATGAGGGCTTTCCTTCAAGATCTAGAGAAAGATTGGGCACTTCAAAGGGTAACAAAGGCTACTACCAAAAACCTAGAAAAATAGAATTAGAGTTAAAATAATGAAACAACATTAATGAGAAAGATAAAAATAAGGAATATTTCTCCCATTCCTGTAATAGTGAGACAAGGGTAATGGCGTTAACATAACAATCTTGAAGGATATATTCTAAGAAAACCAACAAGAGAGACATACGGCTTTGGATGAAAAATTAACCAATTCACCACCCTCAAAAAACTTGAAAAATTACATTAAATTAAAAAAATAATAGTAGAAAAAAGAGAAGGTATGACCCTATGTGGGTAGAAACGAGTGATAAATGGTATAAGAGCATCAAGTTCAACTCAAATTTAATAATAAAATTGTCAAGTCTTAATTGTGACTGAAGATAGTACCAGATAGACCTAAATAAATCACTATATAAGAGTTACATCCCCTTGCCATTAATGAGTAGCTTAGGAACAATCATTCAGAGATGGAAAAAATAGCATGAAGCACCCTATACAAAAACCAAATATGGATAAGTAACTAACAAGGGTTAGGTTTTTTCCTAGAGACGAGAACATACTTTTGTTTTAAAATTGTATTGGGTTCTATGGTTCTATAATTAGGCTCAATTTTCCCTGGAAGACTTAATTTCATAGTTGTGTATGGTTAAATGAAACCCAATACAACTATATTGTATATTAAGACACAAGTTAAGCTCATTCCCTTACAAGTATTTATCCTAATTTGTTTGCAATCACCATGAATGTATGTAGGAAGAGCACCATTTTGTATGATGCAATGAAAAACAAGAATCTTTATGTTGATTGCAGATTTTGTGAATATCTAGAATCTAACAGCCATAAGAGAGTTCAAATATTTTACCTCTATCTTGACTGTTAGATTCTATAATGTTCCCAAAAATTTCAATTGACATAAGTTTAGGAGTTACAAACCAACAAAATTCCCTATACCTTGACTTAATGATGCCTCCCACCTAGTATATGTGTCTTGGAACCTTATTCCAATACCTTAAGAAATCTCTCATTCCTCCACATTGCCTTGCATGTCTACTTGTCGTGGGGAAAAACATAAATGAATTTCTATTCCAACTTTAAGTGTCAATTATTATAATTTTTAAATGGTAGAAATACCTTAAGCTTTATTGACCTATAAGAGTTATTTTAAACTCTTAAATATGAAAATGTATAATTGTATTTCAAAAAATCCATACCATTTTAAGTTACCTTTTGTTTATATATAAGGAGATACTTTCATTCTTACTAGTTGTTTTTTAGTTCTATACCATTAGCTTGTTATTTAGATTGAGAATATAAATTTTTATCTAGTTTGAAACAATTTTAGGTCTTACTTCAAAGATCAAAAGTAAGCAAGAAATTATCAAATCATAAGTAATTTTAAATCTCACTCTAAAAGAAGGCATGACTCATTATTTAAGGAGCTAACAAAGAGATAATTTAATTTATTGGAAACAATTAGCCTACCATGACCTAACCTTACGCATTAAGCTAAGTTATAAAAAATTAATGACAATTTAACTTTTTTTTTGGTAAGTAAACATTATATTGATCAGCATAGATAGATTTACATCATTTACCAGCATGCCTTATTTTCAAGAAAAAATTTCCCTATATTAAAAGAACACTAAACACAATTACATTTTATCTCATCCTAGATTTAATTTTTATGATTATACATTGGTTCTTCATTTCTTCCTTTCCTTTTCTAGATCTCTACCCAATCTGAGAGTTTGTCAAGAATCTGTGAAGATTGGAAAATGGTTTCTTTTCCCTGAGATGTCTATAGTGCCTCATGCTCAAAAATGTTTGTTGTCTCTTTATCATTATCTGAATGATCAGATATGTGGGTGTGTTTGTGCCCACTCTTTTTTTATTCCAAAATACTAGCTACATCATGCAATAAATTGCTCAATGTGTGGCCTTTCTCTCCTGTTGGTTGGGATGTCACGTCATGAGGTTGTGCATATTTTGGATGAGTGTTTCCTACATTAAATGATTTCTGGTTTTATGGTTTATCTGACCTGTGAACTAAAAATGACTTAGAATCTTTGGGTCCATTTATATCTTTTGATAAGATTCTTACTTTTGATTTTTGGTTGCAAAGACTGGCTATGCAAAAATGGATAGGGATCTTGAAGATGGAAAACTTGTTGACAATTTTTGCAGTGAAAATTTGTATTCTCATAATCCATTGGTTGTTCATAAACCTTGATTATCCATTTGAGGAGGATTTTTTCTAGAATAACTTTGTTTAGTTTCACTTCCACACATATGCAAACAAAAGTCATGATTCGTTTTACAATTCCTCAACATCAATATTTATGCAACACCCAAGAAAATTTCCCATATCATCCAAAAAAATTGGGAGTGCCATATGGATGGGAAATTTGGAAAATAAAATCTAGATAAGGGATTCCAAATATGACATAGAAAGAGGGTTAAATTCTAGGAACCAAGTTTGAAATCAAAGGCCAGAATGAACCCAAAACCAAGCACCCTGATGAGAAACCTTATGCATGTCCTTTATCTTTTGAAAGACCAAAACCAAAAAATTCCTTAGAAAAAAATTGAATCTCTACATCTAGATACAAATTTTGATAAACCTACTACTATTTTGATGAAGGAAAAAATCCATAAAAAGGGAAAATAATTTCCTGTCACTCGTAATTGTTGGCAATGAAATTGCATGCAATATTATTAATCTAAAGAGAAGGGTTTTCAACGTTGTAATCCACCACAATTTTAGGACCAACAAGATCCTTGGGATTCAGTGAGGAAAATATAGGATTCAAAATGTCCATAAAATATCTCAGAGTGGTTGTGGAAGATTCACCCCCCACTTCCTCTCCACCTCTAATTCTATCAACAATGTGAATTCATGTGCCCTTGGTAACTTTGTAATCCCTATAGGGTTTTTTGTCCTGAAGATATCGACCTTCATGAATGAGTCAAAAACATTCCTCAGGAATTTTCACCTTCTCTTGGATTCTCATCACAAAAGAGGAAACTATATTTGTTTTTTAGACTTGAAAAACAAAGGAACCCCTAGAAATTAGGTTTATAGGGACTGAGAAGATCTTCAAATCTGGAGTAGAAAATGCATGGTTGCCAGAAAGAAATCCCAACTCATACACTGACCTGGAGATATGAGGGTTTCTACTGAGATTTGAGAGAAAAATCGCAAATATGGAATCACGTGGTGTATATTTGTCACTTGAGGAGAGTTAGATTTTCCCTTCGGGCTATTACTAGGGTGAGTAGCTTAGGAAATTACGATACGATTGAAATTTGGGTTGTAAAGCTCACAAACATGGTTCTAACTCTTCACCAATCTATCTTGTACCAACAATTTAATGATCATTTAAATTCATATCTAAGATCCAAACAAAAAAAACTAAACTATTTCAATCTTAATACACTCATATAACACTTTAAAGAAATTTACTTTTCTAAAATTATATGTAACAAATAATATAAATTTGATTTAAGATATATATGATTTAGTAAAAAAAAAAAAAAAGAATCACAAATTTTATAATAAATGAAATAAACCAAATAAGTGATATGATAACTTGAAACCTACAATATCATGAAATTATTTAACCTATATTTTCTTCTTCATGATGGAGTTTATTATTGTATTCTTCAAGTTTTAAATATTTTAATTAAACTAGTTTAAATTTATATAAATTTAAATTTTCTCTAATCATTATTATTATACATGTCTTGTAAATTAGTTTGTATTACCTCCAAAAAAAAATCAAATTACATCTTTCATTCCTTAAACAAAATATATAATGATCCATTAACAACCTACCTAGGATTAGACCCAATATTGATCATGGGTTTATACTTATTTCCTTTTCTCTTACGCACATCTATTCAATTCAAGGGATTGTCAGGAGAAAATGAGACGATGATATCCTTCCCTTGAGACGCTTCCATTTCCAAATTTTTGGCCCATTTGCGGTTTCCTTATCACTATATAAGTGGTCTGACTCGTGGGTACATTTATTCCCACTCATTGATGGAGCCAAAATTATGGGAGTGCCTTTTTTGGGTTCAATTGTGGAGTCAAATTATTTTTTTATAGGGATTTAATGGCTCTACATGATGCTAAGTTGAGTCCGAAGGAGTTTCTTGAGCCATATGCATCTTCTATTGCTAAGAGGCACCCTACTTGTGATTTGTGATATTCTTTGGTCCTTTTGATCTCGTCAAATATTTCCAACCATAGTTCATTTTATTAGGATCTTTTTTGGTATTGGACCATTGCGAAATGGGGCAAGAAATCTGGACATTAATGGCTCAACATGATGCTAAGTTTATTCCAAATGAGTTTCTTGAGCCATATGCATCTTCTATTGCTAAGAGGTACCCTACTTGTGATTTGTGGTATTCTTTGGTCCTTTTGATCTCGTCGAATATTTCCAACCATAGTTCATTTTATTAGGATCTTTTTTGGTATTGGACCCTTGCAAAATGGGGCAAGAACTTTGGATATGACGAGGTTGTTGACAATTCCTCTAGCGGAAAGAAGTGTTATCATAATCAACTAGTTGTGGATAAACCCTACTCTTCAATTTGAGGAGGATTTTATATGGAAATCCATTAGTGAGATCCAATTCCACACATATGGGAATATATACGAGAATTCCTTTAGGACCCCTATCATTTTCAATTTTGATGTAAGGACCTATTAAGTTCCCAACCTTTTTCAAATCATCAACATAAGACATTGAATGTATGGGCACGTTAGGGAGCCTTTTCCACATAGGAGTTTCCTGTGTTTTCATGAAAATATGACTAAAATCAGGGAAAAATGGTTTAAAAAAGAGGATGGAGTGGCCCTAAAACCAGGGTCTTTATTCAAAAACCTTTTGTCAATCCGATAAAATTGGGAATAGCACAAAAAAAATTCTTTTGGAGCAATAATGTAGCACAATAATCTGAGACCATTTTTGTTTCTACCACTCATAAAGGGTAGGAATAAGGGCCAAAATCCATTAAAGTAGAAAATAAGATATTGTTTTTCATAATATGTATCTAGGAAACTACATATCAAATTATCTACATTGATAAATGGGGTTTATGATACCTAATATACCAAAAATTCCAATCATGATAATATTTAGGGTTTAAGGTGGAGGTCCAAGTTTAATAACATCCTTGAAGTACTTGGAATGGGATGAGGAGGATGAAACCCAACCTTTGGATCCATCCCTTACTCTTGAAACCAAATATATTGTAGTTTCCTTATCTATGCCATAGTCATTGAGGATTTTATGATACTAAAGATACAAAACTTTGTATATGAGCTTAAAACTGCCATATAGGATTCTCACCCAATCCAAAATCATAAATGTCAGCGTGGAGACAAGCTTTGTGGCTTTTACTTGAAAATAAATGAAACCTCCTAATATTTTTTTGAAAAATATAATGAAATTCACTAGATCTAAGTTAATAGCCTCCCACTGAAAGTAGAAAGATCCTTACAAAACTAGAGTTCACGAGGGTTGAGGTTGTTGAGAAAATTCATCTATACCCAACTTCTCATTACATGAAAGTGTCTTGAAATTTGATCCTACCTAAGTGGTGACAAATTTCTCTTCTAAAGTGCGTTCCTATCTAGGGAATTGGTAAACATAGACAAGAACCATAACGTGATCATCCCTCTTTATGCGCACTAGTTCACAACTTAGGGAATGCACCAAATCAACAGAGAAAAGGCTTGCATCTTCGATGGTGGCAGGTGCAACATGGAAAATGTAGGAGGACAAGGGATGGCCTTGACCATGACACCAACAATCTTTACATGATTATTTTCAATCACACAATCGCAACAAGGATGAATGAATAACAAGATTAGACAACAATACCTAATGATATGATGAGAATGGTTGTAAAGAGAAAGGTTGTTAGAGAGAAATTTATAGCGACAACCATTTCCAGTGTAGCTTGAAAACTGGAATCCCTAGTAGAGACGAATTAATAGAAATTTAATATCTATACTTGTTTTATTAAAAAGGTGTAAAGAGATGATGATCATATTGTTAAATTGAAAAAGTTGTACTTTGGTTCCATATAATAATTGATATATTAATTTTGTGTTTTTTAGTGTATTTTTAATTTTTATTTTAAAATTATATATATATATATATATATATATATATATATATATATATAATTTTTTAATATTAAAATATCATAAATGGACAAGTACTAAGTAGAATACACTGTAAGGTAGATTAGAAAAGCCGATATGTTTTGAGATAATCGTATTTATATTTATGTGATGTGGTGAACATGAGCAGAACATTAGTGAGATGGTGAACCTAATTGTATCAATGAAATCATACATGCCACATGAAGTAAAATGGCCATAAAGTAATTCAAAAATAGATGGATGATTGAGTTTTGAATGATGAAATTGTCCATGAGCCTCACATTGAGTGTTGTATATCACTTATTTTTTATAAAGTGGTGGTCATAAATTTTGTGGGGAGTGTATTCAATGAGGATGGTGATGGAAACAAGGCATAAATAATCACATTTTTATTTATTTATTTCCCGCCATCTCTATCTTTTCATAAATTATAAATCAGTTAACTCAAAATGATAATTCTAAATAACACAAAAAATTCCATCCATGATTTTTATAATCTTCTAGACATCTAGTATAATATTAATTTGGTTTTCCAAAAAAGTTCCATTATAGCTAACAAAGTTTCAAGAAGTGTTTTGTCAGTGATAAATAAAAATGGGAGAGGAGTCATTCATTGTATGTAAAATGACCACCCTTGAACAAGATAGTTGTAAGAAAACATACACAATGTGTCAGTGTAGAAAAGTTATCAACTCATGGACAAGGTTGTAAATCCCATGTTTAACCTTCTAAAATTTGGAAAGAACCAAAATGTTTATGAGAAAAGTAAAAAAAACAAAAAACATACGGTGAGGGGATTAATTGACATAAATATGGGGTTGCATACTAAATTCTTAGGACATGGCTTGTCCTTCCAACAAAAATTCTCTACATCTATAAAAAAAAACAATATTCACCACCCATGATATTGTGAGACACATCTTGAGTTAGTTTTTTCTCTTAATCCTATAGACAATTTTATACCTTGAGAATTTTCTATTCAACCTTGGATACTAAGAGAGACATTTAGAGTGGTGGATTACCTGGAGAGAAAAATTTCCTCTTCCTTTTCAAACAAAAATTTTAGGATGAATTGAGGCTTCTCATTCCCAATTAAACCCTCCTCTAAATATTTGTGCTTCTTTTGCCTCTAATCCTTTACCATTCCATATATTATTCCATTTTTTCTATTAGAGCGTTCTTCCTTGTGTACTATAGATTTCATCTTTAAATTATATCTGCTTTTAATCTTTATATAGAAGTGAAATAATGATACTATATTATATTAAAATTCCATTGACTTATCTGTAGCCACTTATTAAACACTAATAAATTTATTGTATATTTCACTATATGGTTTTACATAAAATGTCGTTAATACACTATACCCAAATGATAGGTTAGCTATTGAACAAACTAACAAGTTCCCATCAAGATTTTATTATGCATTAATAATTCATGAATGGAAAATGGGTGTTCCCTATAATTTAGCTATATTAATATTTTTCCATCTTTCAAAGTAGATTATCAGATTTATATAGTGGGATTAATATGAAGAGACATCATGAATCAAATCAGCTGGATTTTTAAAAGGAGATAATGTCTACATCTAGATCAAATGCAAAAAGGTTTTGATAGTTAACTCCTCCTCCAATTGATAGGTTCAGGTGCATTGGTTATTACTTTAAAGACTCAACATATGTCTATGGTTATAAACATGGCTAAGTTAGTGGTTAGCCTTAGAGAAGATAAGCATGTAGTTGTAATATTTTCTCAGGAAAAGGATTGATTACAATAATGAATATCAAATCCAAATTCTAACTGGTGGGAGGAAAATTGTAGATCTATCTCAAGTTAGTGAAAATTCTCATTATAACATCAACAAATGGAAAGGGTTTAAAAGAATAAAAGACTTGTTTTCTAAGACTATTTTTGTTGGACCTATACTCTCCATCTTCTAGTAGTGAATGTATCTCTCATCTATATACCAACTTTTTACAAAGAAATGTGAAATTTAATGTTTTTAGTTACAGAAAGAAAAAAGAAAAAAAAATAGATGTCAAGTTTATGGGATTTAAGATAAAGTGTTTGTCTCATGTTAGGAATTTGTAGTGCATGGATCTACAAAACATACCTCTCTTTTTTCAATTTAGCTTCACATCCCAATCAATTTTATAACAAGGTGATCTTGAAGAATTCTTGAATGAATAATTTATTGGTGTTGTTTATTGAGAAGGTTGACTAATAATATTTCCATTAAGGTTCCATTCCTAGAATAACTACACCTTAGACTAAGCATATCCACAGGTAGACTTCTATTTGTAGTGCATCCCTTCAAGGAATTGTATGTCATTAAAAGAAATAAAATCAAGTTCTATTAAGAACAACTTTAGATTCCATTTTAAAAACATGCTAAGAGAGAAAAAAAATGGCATATTTATCACAATGAATGAATTTCAGAAGAGCTCACTTAATTAACGTCTTAAATACATATTGCTTAATATTTAGACTACTTTAAAATGATCACTAGTTTGCTACTAAAAAATAAACAGTTTCACAATGTTAATAATCATCATACTTCCCATTTCCTTCAATATTGTAGGAAAAAAATACACGTGGATGCCTCAAAAACTTGTTAAGTGCCTTCAGTTCATGATTTTGTCTTATACGTCACCCTTATTAATTCTCTAGATCTTGCTTGAGACTCAAGAGGAATTAATTCTCTTAAAGCTTCTTATAACATAATGGTATCCCTAAAGCATCATGAATTCATTCCAACAGAGAATTGTAATTGTAGGGGATAACTCTCAAAATATACATTTTTCATCCATGAGGATTCACTATTGTTGTAAGGGTTACCTTTTGATTAGTTGCCAAAGTTTTGTGCTATAATATCCACATAGATAAGACTATTAATAAAATAACAATAAAGTTATTTGCAACAAATAATTCAGTATAATAGAAACACCATTGATAACCATCCTAAAATGTTTAAGTGAAACTCTCGACATGTAGATGGAATTTGTGTTTCATTGGATACATTACCCTCCATAAGTTCCTGACTTTGTTATAAATAGAAGGGTGAAGTCCAATATTTTTCCAATGAGCTGTGATCATAGGTCTCAATGAACTTATATTCCATGAAACTATAGCTATAAAATTGTTTGAAAGTGTACCAACCCAAACCTACATTGTCCTCCCAATTTACAATGACAATGTGGGTGCTTGAGAAACATAGTTATATTTGATAATAAATACAATTATATTTGATCCCTGAAAATCACCAGATCAAAATGAAAATCATTGATCTTAAGGATTTAGGTATGATTAAGATATAGATTGAGGAAAAAATATTGTTTGAATGGGACATATATAATTTCCTCAATATCACCTTTTTTCCTCTCTTTTCTCCCCTATACACCTATTGGGTTTGCAAATGGCAAGATAGTTCATGCTTAAATTTGAAGAAACCTATTGCAATGGATTGATAGAAAATAATCTTCAATTATTTTAGATTTTTCCTTTATAATGTTATGGAAATGGAAATGAAGCCACTTTTTCTTATGTATAGATGCATTTTATCCCCTCTTATATTTAAGAAATGAAACACCATGATTAATTAAAATTAGCTCCTTATTTCCAAGGATATTTAATATTTTATCACTAAAAAATATCATGTCACAATTGATTAGGAGAGCTGCCTAAATCCCAAAAAAATTGTTTAAAAAGATTCAATCAATCCACTCATAAACCCATTTTATGAGAAGTAATATTGGAACAACATATTGAGGTTCCATGAAATGCACGGAAAATGGTTACACCCTCTAAAAAAATCTTCTACTAGTAATGAGCATAAATATGTAACTTTAGTTTGAATGATTTCTAGAAGCTATGAGCCTAAGAGCAAGGAACCATCTCTATAAAATTACATGTTGAATACCTCCATAAGAACCCAAATTCTAAAATGCGAATGGTACTTATCTGCAATCATGCTTCCATTCCTGACCTCTAACATGTCTGGATTTGAATATATGGGAAAACATACAAGGTGTAGGAAGAAATCAACAAAATACAAAAACTAAGGATAAAATTTATAAATCATTTAATTTATTTCATTTAAACAAAACATTTCAAAAACCATGTTTACAGTGATCTATGGAATCGATTGATGGTATTTATAGTAGTGGGAGAAGTAAGAAGTATATGATAAAAAACTAAATCTAATGATGAGTCTCTCATATATATTTTGTTGAGCTTGTGGAAAAATTATACATGCTAGGTATTTGTAGGAAGAGGTCATTTTTGTCATTGTGTCTTGGTTCCATTATGTATGATTATTTCTATACATTTATCTAGATTCACGATGAAATAAAAAAAATAAAAATAAAAAATTAACCATGACCAAATGATGGTAAAAATATAATTGGAGCATATCTTACCCAATATAAAAAAAAAAAAAAATTCCCCCAAAACAAAAAAGAATCCTAGAAAATACCTAAATTTGAAAGACATTTCATAGTAAATTTAAGTAGTAACAAGAAAGGTCATTATGATTCCATACCCTATGTTGTTTTGGTCTGCTTGGGATATTATATACTGGACTATAGCAAGTCATAAAGTTAGTATAGAACTCTCCAAGGTATGAATCTTTTCCTTTAAATTGCAAATAAAATTAATTAAAAATAATGTGTTGCAATCCCTTTGACCATGTATAAATGGCCTACACCATACTATCCATGGTCATGCATTTGACTCCCTAATTTTCACACCATACAATGGAATTTGAAGCTGAAAAGGGGTACATGTAATAATGATATATTTCTCATATTTGAATGAGCCAAAAAACATAGCAGCAAAATTCAGCCACATTGGAATTTGTTGTATGGAAATTCAACAATAGTACAAATCCAAAAAAATTTCCATATAGTATATGGTCAACTTAATTTTGATTGTCTTTGATAATATACCTCATGTATTTCATCCCCATCGATTCATACACCCCGAAAACAAACAACCGACAAACCTAAAAAATATTGAAAGAAATTCTTCAATACATATTATAGATATAATTTAAAGACAAAATTTTCAAGAAGTGAATTATTTTTTATAATTTATTAAGTATTTTTGAATATGAAATTCTTCTCAAATTTGGAACAAAATGAATATTTTCTTATCTATGAGAAGTATAATTATGTTTTGGAGTTGTAATGGACCTTTTTGTTACAAGGTTTTTTTTTGTATCAAACCATATTCAAATTCAACAAATATCCATTCAACAAATTTCTGGGCATCTTCTTCTTAAAATCCTAATGAGATAAGTTTCTTTTGACATGTGTATTTCATAAAGCCAAAACCCCAAGTTGGGAAATGGGTTTACAAATGGAAGTAAGAAAAATAGGACCTTACCTAAGATCACATAAGTGTTGGAAATACTGAGATGGGGGGTGAATCAGTATTCCTTTAAATTAGAGCATTACTTAATCTTCAATTATTATCACTGTTTGTACAATGATAGCAGTAAACAAAAGGAACACAAATGCACACAGTTATTAAGGTGGAAACCCTCTTCGGGACAAAAACCACCTGAATGTTTTTCTAATAATTATTTAATATTCAACTCCAATTGAAAATAAAGCTCCAACTTCCTAGAATCTAGAAAATCATTCTTCTCCAGCTCCCACTCTATGGACGCTCCAACTCCTAAGAATCTTTAGTAGTCAATTGAAAGGATTTCGCAACACCCAATGAGCTACAACTCACCCTAGCACCACCCTACCACCCTGAATTTTTCACAAGCTTGAACCTATTGGTGACTTGATGCACCAGCCTAGCACCACCCTATAGAAGAATAAAATAAGAATGGACTCCTATACCAACAAAAATGGTCCACTTTACAATGATATAGAATGATGTATAAGAAGAAGACACACTAGACCATAGCCCCAACTATGACACAACCACCTAATGATGATCCTAGACCTCTTGACATTGCCTCTTCAACTCTTGGTAGATAGACACTAGTACAATTTTTACAATGATGTATTTACAATGACTTATTACAATGATACCTTTACAGTGACTGTATGCAGTGCAGCCCACTTGAAGTCTTCATGTGATGAACTTCTTGCTGTTGTTATGCACCTTGATTTTTTCCCTTGTCATGCTACCCATTGCTATACCTTGCTTTTCTTTGCTTCCCTAGAAAGTCTGGTCCTTTGCAGCCCTTGACAACACATAATCTAGCTTTTTCTTGCCTTCTAGGAGCTCGATATTGAATCTGGTGTATCTATGTTATTTCAGATACCCAATATGTGATTTTTGGTTCTAAAGTAGTCCTTTGAGTCTTCTTTCAAATGCCACAGGTTTGAAACAATTTGATTCTTCAAGAGAGATTTATGCCCAATATCTCACAATGAAAATATTATGGATTTTTTCAGTAGAGAAAACTTATACGGCGTGCCACGTGTCACTGTTTTTTCATTCATCTCTAAAATTGATATAGAGAAAACTACAGTCTGTCCACTATCTTCCACGTTTTACAGAATTCCAATCTAATACTCAGAGAGAGAGTTATGACGATTTTCCAAAGGTCGCTTATTTGAGATGAAGTTCAGGAGCCTGCAAAAACACTGACTTCCACAGACCATATCTCTGAAAATATTGCGCACCCTGATCTGAAATTTTACAGGAGCTTCCTCAAGATTTCTTCTTCACCTCATAAAAATTTCAGCTTCTGAACCTTTGTAGAAAAAAATTTAGAGCACAAATTCCACGATGATCTGTTTCAGGTAGCGAAATCCCTACATAAGGAGGATATGACCACTTCCTGACCATTGGAAGTGCGCCTACGAAGTATACATTTAAACAGAAGAAAGAGTTGGTCCTGCGCGCAACAGACTTTAATTTGATTGTGGGCCAATAATATAATATGTGAGTTGATGAGGTCTTGAGGCGATATGTGACAGAGTTCAAAAGGCAGAGCATATTAGAAGAAGCACATGAAGGGTATTCACTACAAAGATATATAAAATTTATTCACGGAAGACCTTAGTAATGGTTGTATCACATAGGGTTTGTTCTAAAAATTCATAGTTTTGGTCTCAAAGAGAAGGATGGGTACTAAAATTTCATAACTAAGGTTTTAAGAGTGAAAGGTTGGTCCTAAAAGGTCATGGTCATGGTATTAGAGTAAAAGTGTCATCTTTAATGGTCTCATTCATGGTCTTAGAGCAAAGGGTTCATCCTATAATGTCTTAATAATAGTATTAGAGAAAAGGTTTGACCATGAAAGGTCTTAATCATAGTCTTAGAGTGAAGGGTTGGTCCTGAAATGCCTTATTGTGCAAGTATGGATAAGCGTACTAAAAGGTTGATCCTAAAATATCATACATGAGCTAGGGTGCTAAATGTAGGACTCTTGAATAAAAAGAATAGTGAAATGGTTAAAATTGAAATAAATTAAGGCGTAGAAAATGTTTTTTTAATTGTCATCATAGGAATTGGGAGAATATAATTGAGTTGTATCATATAGTTCCTACATTTTCATTATTGAAATAATTAACATTTATATTTCCTGTTAAATCCAAATAATGAGAGAATATAATATAACTATTGGGGCCTATAGGGAAATTTGATTCCTCTTGCTTTGAAATTTCCACTCAATATCAAGGCCCTTGTGGGATACGTGAATGAGAAGGGTAAGATTGTCATATATTCAGATGCAAGGTCATATTAACAAGGCCTTCATATTCTTTAATACCATAAACCATTTAGGATCTTGAGCTTACCTGATCTGAGGTAAGGTCATGTTTTTCTTACTTCCATTTTTAAAACCATTCCATGACTTTGGTTTTTTTCTTTACATAATATATAGGTTGATACATGATCATTGACCCATCCTTTGAGAAAAATAAACAAGAACGAGTTTCATAAGGGGTAATTGTCAAAAAAAAGTATATTATCTATTTTGTAAAGGATTAAAAGCATAAAAAATCAGATCCATGATGGATCTTAGGAATTAGTTGAAGGTTTTGTGGAGAAGATAATATTGAGAATTTTGTGGAGAGGATCGTGTTGAGATATTTATGGAGAAGATTGTGGATCTTGAAATAATCCACAATATTGTAATTTTATACTATAAATTGTAACCTTTGGGTGTATGAAGGGTGACCATTAGATCAAAGATCTGACTAGACGAGGGACCATGTAATAGTATAGCAATCAGATTAATTTTGATTCCTAGTTTATGTAATTTTATATGTGTGGATGGTGATTTGATGCATTGAATTTTTTTGATGAATTAACGTTGCATTTGATGAATGTGTGAGCCAAGCATAAGGAATTGGTGTTGCATGCATACATGAGACATAGTGTGAAACATAATGGTGTAGTGGGGTCATAACCCCTAGGTTCAAGGATTGAGACCTAAAAAAATTGAAACTAAAGAACCTGTATTTTGTTTTCACCAAGTGGCATCAAGAAGTAGTGGAAAAAGGTAAAAGAGATTGTCGATATCGTAAGAGATTTTTTTTCTCTGTGCATGTGAAAACAAGGGAATGTGAGAATATTTGCATCAACCTAGAGCAAAGAGTGATCGAACAGTTCCAGAGAGGAGAACCAAGAAGATGCCAAAATCCCAAACTCAGGAGAAAGTTTGGTGAGATATCATGTAAAAAGTTGGAGACTTGTTACTGTAGAGGCATGTTGTAGCTCATGATTTGAATCTATTATGACAATACCAAAAACAATATTACCAAGAGGTTATTATTTTTTTGACCTTGGGATTTTGATGTAAGAGCATCGAGCCATCCTCTAAAAAAAATCAGCAAGAATAAGTTCTGGAAGGTGCAGTTGTCGAAAATCAAGGTAATATCTATTTTCTAAAGGATTAAAAGAATGCAAAATAAGATCCATGAGGGATCTTAGGAATTGGTTATGGGATTTGTTGAGATATTTGTGGATAGGAACATGTTCAGAGATTTATAGAGAAGATCATGGATCTTGAAATAATCCATGATATTGTAATTTTCTAATATAAATTGTAAACCTTTGTGTGTATGAAGGGTGGACATTAGAATGATGATATGGCTAGCCAAGGTGCCACATAATAGCATAGTGATTAAGTTAATTTTGATGCCTGGTTTATGTAAAAAAAATTGTGTGCATTGTGATTTGATGCATTGAATTTGTTTGATGAATTAGCACTGCATGTAATTACTGTGTGACCCAAGAATGAGGAATTGATGTTGCATGCATAAACAAGACATAGTGTGAAACATAAGAGCATGGTGCAACCATAACCCACAGTTGTGAGGATCAAGACATGGAAAAAATTAGAAGAGAAAGAAGCCAAATTTCATTTTCATCACAAGTCAAAAGAAACTTGGCTCATTATGATTTGAGGAAGAAGATGCCCAAACATTCATTGAATGGGTATTTTTGAAATATTATTTAGTGTGTATGAATTTAATATTTTCTAAATTGTAAAGAAAATTTAAATGATACAATATTCACATTGTAAAGTAGTGTCTCATGCATATTGCATCAGCAAGGTATAAATTATCTAAAAATTTACAATTTTTTTTATCATAGTTCAAAACCTAAAGTTAGGTATGATTCTTCTCCATTAGGTTTTCATATTTGGAGTAAAATCATACTTTCATTTTTCAAAATCTTTGTATGCATAACAAGTATTCAAGGTGAGGGATGCACTTCTTAAGACAATCCATCTGATATTATATTCTTTATATGAGTGGTATGCAAATCTTATGTTATTTCTTTGGACACTTAAATAACCATTGAGATTTATAAGTATTTTGTTCACAACTTCCACAGTCTTTTTTGGTGTTGATAATTCTATTACTTAGGCTAAAAATGTAGGAAATGGTTGGAGAACAATACTAGATATATAGAATAAATGAGTTAGGTAATTTACTGGACCTTTGAAAATTGTTCTTACTTTCAAGGATCCATGATTTTACATTTAAAATTACAATTTTTTTGAGCCTGTCAATCTCAGTAGTGAAACATAAATTCATGCTATGAGGCTCACACATTTTCATTGTGGCTTGAGAGATTTGCACCATTAAATCTTACATTGTGTTCAATATAGTTACAGTTTTTCTCATGTTATCACCCAAAAATTCTCAAAACATCATTGTGTCAACTCTACTTTTGGTCATGATTTCAAGGAGGTTTAGAGGTCATTTTAAGTCATCGGTAAAGGATAGGTCATATTACAGGTTCAAATGAAGTCTTCTAGGTCCACTCCATGATCAATAAACTCTGAAAGTTTACCTTGTTTTAGTCATGGTCTTAGATAGGTGATTAGGTCATTTCATGCTTTAAAGGGTAGATGATAGGGTTAGAGTCTCAAAAGTCTCATTTTCATTTCCAAACAAAGTTTAACAACCTTATTCCATGGTTTAAAGGTCCCATCATCCATTAAGAAGTCATTCCATTAAGTTTAGGGTCAAAAATTTTGTAATCATGCAGGAATCTACATTTTCATAGCGCAGCTAGTTCAAAAAAGGTGATTTGTAGCGCGCTACGAAATGGCTAAAAAAACATTTTTCCTCAAAAAAACTCTGTTTTCTGGTTTTAGTAGTAAATTTCCAAAGGGGTTCCTGAGCAACTGAAAACTCGTTTTTGAAAACTGAAAGAGGTTTTTCTTCCTAACATACTTACCTACACAAACCTATCTCCGTTTCTCCAAATTCATTATGAGGTGGGATCAATTTATCACTCAACTTGTGCTACGAAATTGTTGAAAGTCATTGAGAGAAAAAACTTTGTTTTCTGTTTTTAGTAGTCAACTTCATGATCAGTTTTTGGAAACAATAAAAAGTATTTTGGAATTAAAAAAAAAGGTTTTTATTCATAAAATCTCCAGCTACAATAAACTATCTCAATTTTCTCACAAGTGTTACCAGTTGGGAGATACAAGGGTTTCTTTAAAGCGATATTTTCAGAAATCAGAATTTTCCAGTTTTACATAGGTTGTTCAAAGACAGTTTCTGGGCAGTAGGAGAGGTATTTCAAAAAACCAATAGAGGTTTTTGTTCAAGATATATTTTTCTCCAAAAGCGTCCTTCATTTTAACAAAATAAATTATGGGTGATAAGATAAAAGCTCTGTCTCAACATCTATTTTTCAGATGAAAAAGTGCAAAAAATGATAAATCTTTGAATTAGTTTTGTCATGAAAATAAAGACCTTTTTGAAGAAGAACATCTCCATTAAAGCTTTTTTTTGTTGACATAAATCCTCAAAAATATCCTAAATATCCAAAATTGTAGATTTTTGAATTTTTTTTGTTAAAAGAGTACACACAACAGTTTCGTAGCGCGCTACGAAATTGCTGAAGGTGATGTTTTGGCATTCTTGCATGAAATTTGGAGGTAAGGACTGCTAGTCTTCAGAGTTTAGCATTGTGAATGGAATTAGCAAGGTCATAAATGAAGTTCTAGGTTGAAAATCAAGGAAAATAATGGTCAAAGAAAGGTTTTTACAGTGGTATAAAAGTTGCGCTACGAAAACAGGTTGTTTTCGTAGCGCAATCATATTCCCTCTCCTTTTCATTTTTTCGAAGGCTTCTTTTTGCACAGGTGGAAGGATTGAAGAGTTTATGGGATGTTAACACATGTTATATATACAAGATAGTCATCAAGGCTAACAAAGATGTTTGAAGACAAGCATGGAGGTAAGGGCTAAATTTCAGCAAACTATGTTTCCTGGTTTCTAGCGCAGTTAGGTCATGGAACAATAGGGTTCATAAGAAGGCTGGAGGCATCACCAAATTCGACCTCATGAGGTTGTAGGTGGAAAATGATGAATTGAAGACTAGATAAGGTTTTTATAAGTATATTTAGGAGTTTTAGTCCTATTTGAATTAGGACTCTTCAAAGACAGTCAAGCTGTCATTTTGTAATTAATAAGCCTGTTTTATGGTTAGAATAGGTGTGAATAATAGAAATTTGAATTCTCTTGATGATGGATCATAGAATCCAATATTTTAAAAGCTATATATGAATCAAGAGGTCGAATTAGAGGAGGGTTGAAGACTTTTTGGAAAATTGGTGCATATTGTAAAAGACTATTTCAGCTAATGCAGAGAGCTTCTATTTGACCAACTTGAGATTTAGAAAGGGCATTTAGTGTTTTCCTACTCTATCAGTACTCTTACATATCTTATTTGCAGTGGTGTTCATCTATATTACTGAGAACTCATCTTCAAGATGCTCTGAATTCCTTTATAAATGCACTGACTGTGTTTTTACATGTTTCAAGTGTGTGTCTCATGACTAAAAACCTTGATATGCCTCAACTTCCATGTCAATTAGATTGACTGATTTTCTGAGACTACTTTGACTCAATAATGCCCAATGTATACATGTTGATGTTAGTTTCAACCTACAGGTTGGAAAATGTTATCTAAGCATAGCACTTTGTAAAGCTTTGGATTGAATGATATATACAGTAACAATACCACTCTCCTTTCACATGAGATTCTTAGTGTATTTCAATGAGTTTATGTCCTATCATTTGAAATGTTTTTCTTCCATATTTTAAGTGATTATTACTCAGAAACTCATAACTGATCATGCTCTGACTTCCTTTAAGTATTTAGCTATGGTGAAATCCCTTTCAGTAGTTTCGCTTTCAATACCTTGATGTCTCATTACTCAGAATTCGTGTGCTACATGCTCTGAATTCCTTTGAACCTCAAGTTATTGGGATTATCCTAAATTTGTTATTCTTTCATTGAATTATATACAAACCTCAGCTTCCAAAAGGAAAGCCTTTGTCATCTTTATCCCTATCACTGACTCCATAGCCCAATGGTAGTAAGCATTCATCTTCTCAACCTAAACCGAAACACAAATAATAGAGTTAGCCATATATCTATATCATTATTCCATATCATTAACCCTTGAGAGAGCCCTCTCAGGCTGAGGAGGCTAAACCTCAACTAAATATTGATTTGAAATAGTTACATTGAGATTGACTTGATGAGCAACCTATCAAGGTCCTATTTTGGTGATAACATTTTGGTGCATCTGCCGGGAGTCTGAAGATAAACATCTCCCAAAAATTATGAAGTTGAAATCTTGAAGGTAGCAGGAGCTCAGAATCTGTTTGAGGCTACAAAACTACCTTGACGACTCCACACATCAAATAATCAAATTGGAAGGTGACTCCACTACTAGAAGACCAGTAGCGTGATGAAGTTTCAAGATGAGTTCCATTGCAAGAATGAATGCCAGGTATGCCCCTATGAATTGGTCTCATATCCCTGGTTTTCTAAATCCTATGCCAAAGGTTGAATGGTTAGATGATCTTCCAATATTCAAAGATGAAAAGAAAGACAATGCTGCTCTTCATTTGGTTAGGTTTCATCTACATGTACATAGTATTAAGGTTCAGTTCCCTGAAGACTGTCTTATGAAGATGTTTATGACCACTCTAGAAGGAAAAGCATGGTCTTGGTATAAAGGTTTAACAAATGGTTCATTATATTCTCTTGCTAATTTTCATGATGAATTCTATGAGATGTATAAAGAGTGTCATCCCTCGTTATTATTGGTCAAATATTGTTGTAAAAATTCGGTGAGTCTTATTCAGTATTTGGAGGATTGTTATGATGATGATGAATTTATGGATGAAGAAATTTTAGAGACTTTTCATAACAATACATTTCAACACCTAGAAGAAAGGATAACATCCCATAGAATGCATCATGGAAATCATAACGAGTATACTTATGAAAACTATGTTACATCCTCCGAGATTGATGTAAAGATACAACAAACTTGCCAGTATTTGGATCATAAAGAGTATGAAAAACATTGCAAACACCAAGGAGAAATACTGGAAGACAATTTTTATAACCCTCACGTAGAGAAAAATATTGATTATTTATGTCATACTTTGCAGAGAAAGGCAGTTGGATAGCTTATCAGATAAATTTGGTGTGGCTAAAAATCAGTTGTTAGAAGTTACAGGATGTTATGAGGATCATCAAGCTGATCATGTTTTCTGGGATCCTATAGCTAAATACATGGAAGAGTTTTACTCTCAAGTGTTTCAGTTTTACTTTTACTATGAAGATTAGTTACAATTTTAGTGGTAGTGGTCATCACAATATAATATTTTCTTTGAGTTCCAATGCAGTCAAACAACTCAAATATCAGATAAAAAAATTGACTGGCTACATGGAAATTTCATATTGATTGAGCTGAACGAAGCTTTCAGTTGATAGGGTAGGTAGGAATGTGAAAATAAGCTCCAGGTTGATTGAGCATTTTTAGTAGGTACAGTTTGAAGCAGATTGGGCAGAATTTCAGAGTTTTATTTTAAAGGAATGGATTGCAGCACTGGAGCTACCAGATCTTAGTGTACCACAGGGGCACACTATCCCAAGTGGAGCCATTGTTATCACCCAAAAATTCTCAAAACATCATTGTGTTAACTCTACTTTTGGTCATGATTTCAAGGAGGTTTAGAGGTCATTTTAAGTCATTGCTAAAGGATAGGTCATATTACAAGTTCAAATGAAGTCTTCTAGGTCCACTCCATGATCAATAAACTCTGAAAGTTTACCTTGTTTTAGTCATGGTCTTAGATAGGTGATTAGGTCATTTCATGCTTTAAAGGGTAGCTGATAGGGTTAGAGTCACAAAAGTCTCATTTTCATTTCCAAACAAAATTTAACAACCTTATTCCATGGTTTAAAGGTCCCATCATCCATTAAGAAGTCATTCCACTAGGTTTAGGGTCAAAATTTTTGAAATCGTACAGGAATACACATTTTCATAGCGCAGCTAATTCAAAAAAGGTGATTTTCACTACGAAAATGTTGTTTCATAGCACGCTACGAAATGGCTGAAACATCATTTTTCATCAAAAAAACTTTGTTTTCTGGTTTTAGTAGTCAACTTCCAAAGGGGTTCCTGAGCAACTGAAAACTCATTTTTTGAAGCTGAAAGACATTTTTCTTCCTAACAGACTTAACTACAAAAACCTCTCTCAGTTTCTTCAAATTCATTATGAGGTGGGAGAAATTGATCACTCAACTTGCGCTACGAAATTGCCGAAAGTCATTGAGAGAAAAACTCTATTTTCTATTTTTAGTAGTAAACTTCATGATCCGTTTCTGGCCAGAAGAAAAAATATTTTAGAATTTGGAAGGAGGTTTTTCTTTATAAAATCTCCAGCTACAATAACCTATCTCACTTTTCTCACAAGTGTTACCAGTTGGGCAATAAAATGCTTTCTTTAACCTATCTCACTTTTCTCACAAGTGTTACCAGTTGGGCAATAAAATGCTTTCTTTAAAGCCATATTTTTAGAAATTAGAATTTTCCAGTTTTACACAGGTTGTTCAAAGACAATTTCTGGGCACTAGGAGAGGTATTTCAAAAAAAAAAAATAGAGGTTTTTGTTCAAGACAAATTTGTCTCCAGAAAACTCCTTCAGTTTTGAAAAATACATTATGGGTGAGAAGATAAAATCTTTGTCTCAACATCTATTTTTCAGATGAAAAAGTGCAAAAAATGATAAATCTTTGAATCAGTTTTGTCATGAAAATCAAGATCTTTTTGAAGAAGAACATCTCCATTAAAGATTTTTGTTGTTGAAATAAATCCTCAAAAATATCCTAAATATCCAAAACTATATATTTTTGAAAAAATTGTGTTAAAAGAGTACACACAGCAGTTTCGTAGCGCGCTATGAAACTGTTGAAGGTGATGTGTTGGCATTCTTTCATGAAATTTGGAGGTAAGGACTGCTAGTCTTCATAGTTTAGCATTGTGAATGGAATGAGAAAGGTCATAAATGAAGTTCCAGGTTGAAAATCAAGGAAAATAATGGTTAAAGGTTTTTACAGTGGTATAAAAGTTGCGCTACAAAAATAGGTTGTTTTTGTAGCGCAATCATATTCCCTCTCCTTTTCATTTTTTCGAAGGCTTCTTTTTTCACAGGTGGAAGGATTGAAAAGTTTATGGGATTTTAACACATGTTACATATACAAGATATTCATGAAGGCTAGCAAGATGTTTGAAGAAAAGCATGGAGGTAAGGGTTAAATTTCAACAAACTCTGTTTCCTGGTTTCTAGGGCAGTTAGGTCATAGAACAACAAGGTTCATAAGAAGGCTGGAGGCATCACCAAATTCGACCTCATGAGGTTGCAGGTGGCAAAGGATGAATTGAAGACTAGATAAGGTTGTTATAAGTATATTTAAGAGTTTTAGTCCTATTTGAATTAGGACTCTTCGAAGACAGTCAAGCTGTCATTTTGTAATTAATAAGCCAGTTTTATGGTTAGAATAGGTGTCAATAATAGAAATTAGAATTCTCTTGATGATGGATCATAGAATCCAATATTTTAAAAGCTATATATGAAGCAAGAGGTCGAATTAGAGGAGGGTTGAAGACTTTTTGAAAAAACTGGTGCATATTGTAAAAGATTGTTTCAGCTAATGCAAAGAGCTTCTATTTGACCAACTTGAGATTTAGAAAGAGTGTTTAGTGTTTTCCTACTCTATCAGTACTTCTTATATATCTTATTTGCAGTGGTGTTCATCTATATTATTGACAACTCATCTTCAAGATGCTCTGACTTCCTTTATAAATGGACTGACTGTGTTTTTACATGTTTCAAGTGTGTGTCTCATGACTCTAAACCCTGATATGCATCAACTTCCATGTCAATTAGATTCACTGATTTTCTGAGACTAATTTGACTCAATAATGCCCAATGTATACATGTTGATGTTAGTTTCAACCTACAGGTTGGAAAATGTTATCTAAGCATACCACTTTGTAAAGCTTTGGATTGAATGATATATACAGTAACAATACCACTTTCCTTTCACCTAATATTCTTAGTGTATTTCAATGAGTTTATGTCCTATCATTTGAAATGTTTTCTTCCATAGTTTAAGTGCTTATTACTCAGAAACTCATGTCTAATCGTGCTCTGAATTCCTTTAATTATTTAGCTATGGTGAAATCCCTTTCAGTAGTTTTGCTTTCAATACCTTGATGTCTCATTACTCAAAATTCGTGTGCTACATGCTCTGACTTCCTTTGAACCTCAAGTTATTGGGATTATCCTAAATGTGTTATTCTTTCATTGAATTATATACAAGCCTCAGCTTCCACAAGGAAAGCCTTTGTCATCTTTATCCCTATCACTGACTCCATAGCCCTATGGTAGCAAGCATTCATCTTCTCAACCTGAACCGAAACACAAATAATAGAATTAGCCATCTATCTATATCATTATTCCATATCATTAACCCTTGAGAGAGCCCTCTCATGTTGAGGAGGCTAAGCCTCAGCTAAAATATTGGTTTGAAATAGCTACACTGAGATTGACTTGATGAGCAGCCTATCAGGGTCCTATTTTGGTGATAACAGCTCATATATTAAAATATTTCATACATAAATAGTTTGTAGCTCTATTTAAGTCATGGATTTCTAGCATAAAAGAAACATTCATATACAAATTTGAATTTGAATACGATTTGATACTTAAAAATTATGTAACAAAAGATCCATTATAGCTCCAAAACAAAATTATACTTCTCATATATAATAATATATTCATTTTGTTCCAAGTTTTAGAATAATTTTAACTTCAATAACACTTAATAAACCAAAAAAAAAAATTCACATCCTAAAAACAAATTGTGTAGATTATATTTAGAAGATGTATTGAAGAATTTCTTTCAATATTTTCAAAGTTTTTGAGATGTTTTTTTTTTGGGTATACGAACGATGGGGGTGAAATACATGAGGAATGTTATGAAAGAAAATGAAAATTAAGTTTACCATACCATATCCATATCCTATGGAAAATTTTGTTCGATTCGTGCTACTGTTGAATTTGCGTATAGGAAAGTACAATGTGGTCGAATTTTGTTGTTATGTTTTCTAGGTGATGCAAATATGATAAATATATCATTATTACATTTACCTCTTTTTGGCTTCAAATTCCAGTGTACAATGTGAATAATGGGGATAAAAATGCATGACCATGGTTAGTATGGTGTATTCCATTTGTCCATGGTGGAAGGGATTGAAATGCACTATTTATAGTTCATTTTATTCGCAAGTCAAAGGAAAAGATTCCAATTATTTTTAGCAAGTTTGGGGAGTTCTATACTCACTTTATGACTTGTTATCATCTTGAATATGATATCTTGGGTATACCAAAAAAAAAATTAGGCTGAATATGTAGGACTTGGGGATGGAATGGTAACAACCTTTCCTTCTACTAAAATTTGTTATGTAATTTCTTTGAAATTTAGGTATTTTACAAGATTTGGTTTTGTTTTTTATTTTGGGATTTTGTTATATTAGGTAAGCTATGCTCCAATGAAACTTTTACAATCATTTGGTGATTGATTTAGTTATTTTTAATTCATCATAAATGAGGATAATGTATATTAAGAATTATACATAATGGAACCAAGATGTAGCCACACAAATTCCCTACTCCTACAAAAACCTCGCATGTATAGCTTTATGTTTTTACCATACACTTCTTAATTCTCCCAATGTTATAAATACCATAAATCAATTTCATAAATTAATATAAGCACTATTCCTGAAATGTTGTATATAACTAAGAAAATGAAATTATTTATAAACGTTGTCATTTGTTGTTGTCTTATGTTGATTTTTTCTCACGCCTTCTAATTTTACCCATATCTTCAGATCTAGACATGTTAGTGATTCGGAATGGCAACATGTCTCTAGAGGAGTACCACTCACATTCTATCCTTTGGGGTCTTATGAATGTATTCAACATGCCATGTATTCGGGAAAATTTCTTACTTCTAGGTTCCTTGTTTCTAGAAGTCATCCAAACTAAAGTTTCATATTTGTGTTAATTACTAGTTGAAGCATTTTTTAAGGGATCTAACTGAATTTAGTCCATTTCATGGAACCCTAATGTATTGTTCCAATATAATTTCTAATAAAACGGGTTTCTAAATGGATTGATTGAATCTCTTTACATATCCATTTTTGGATTTAGGCATATTTACTAACTGATTGTGACATGATACTTTTGAGCGAAAAATTGTTAAAGATCCTTGGTAATAGAAAGTTCATTGCAATCAATCAAGGTGTGTCCTTTATAAAATCTCCAAGGGAAAAAATGCATCTATATTGAAGTAGTAGTGTCTTCATTTCCATCTCCAAAACATTATATAGAAAATATACGAAAGAATTGAAGATTATTTTTTGTCAGCCTATTGCAATAGGTTTCTTCAAATTTTGAACTATCTTGTTGTGTGTAGACCCACTAGGAGTATAGGGGAGAAAAGTGAGGCAAAAAGGTGACCTTGAAGTAACTACATCCATCCCATTCGAGAACTATTTTTTACCTTAATATAAATCTTACTCATGCCTAAATATTTAATCTCAAGGATATTTATTTTGATCTGGTGATGTTCAAGGCTCAAATTTAACTCTATTTTTTAAGCACCCACATTCTCACTATAGCTTGGGAGGAAAATGCAGGTTTGGGATGGTACACTTTTAGACAATTGTATAGTTATAGTTTTATGGAATAGAATTTCATCAAGAGATATGATCACAACACATTAGAAAGATATTGAACTTCACTCTGTTGCTTATACAGAAACTTATGGAGGGTGATATTTCCAAGGAAACATAAATTTCATCTATACGTCCAGAGTTACACATAAAAAATATAGGATGCTCATGAGTGGAATGTCTATTATAATTAATTCTCAGTTAGAGATGACATATTTTGTTATTTTACTGAGTATTCTTTGTTTGGATATTACAACACAAAACTCTAGAATTTAATCACAAAGGCAGCCTTACAGCATTAGTGAAACCTCATGCATGAAAAATGTATGTTTTGGTAGTTAGTCCCCATAGTCATACTCTACATTGGACTGGATTTATGATACTTTATGGATACCATTATGTTATAAGAAGCATTATGAAAATTGATTCCTTTCTAGTCTCAAGGAAGATATAGGGCTTTCTCAAGGTTGATGTTTAGGACAAAATATTGAATCAATGGCAATTGATAAGTTGTTGAAGCATCCATATGCATTTTTTTCTCCAATATCCAAGGAAATGGGAATGGTGATGATTATTAGCATTGAGAAATTATCCATTTATTAGCAACTAACTAGTGATCTTGTTAAAGTAGTATAAACATTAAGCAATATTTATTTAAGAAGTCAATTAAGTGATATATTCATAAAGTCAATCACTGTGATGAAGATGCCAATTTTTTTTCTCTTAGCATGTTTTTAATATGAAATTTGATGTTTTCCTTAAAAACATGATTTTTTTTCTTTTAATGACATATAATGTCTGGAGGGGCTCCACTGCAAATAATAGACTACCTTTAGTTGCACTTAGTCTGAGGTGTAGCTATTCTAACAATGGAACCTTGGTGGAAAAATAATTAGTAAACCTCCCAAACCTTCTGAGTAAATAACACCAAAAAATTATTCAGTTAAGAAGTTTTAATGATCACCTTGTTATAATAATATTTAGGATGTGAATTTCAACTGAAAAAAAAGAGGGTAGTTGTGTAGATCCATGTTTTAAAAACTCCTAACATGATACATCCTCTTTATCTTAAATCCTATAAAATTGACATTTGTATTTTCAACAGTTGAAAACCTTAAATTTTATATTCCTTTGTAGAAAATGGATATATATTGGAGAGATACATTCACTACTAGAAGAGAGAGATTAAATATTTGACCAATATAGTCAAATAAAATGAGTCCTTTATTTTTCTAAACCCTTTGCGTGTGTTGAATTTATAAGGAGCATTTTCACCAACTTGAGATACATGTGCAATTTTTCTTTGACTACTCAGAATTGGGATTTGATATTCATTGTTGTAATCCACCATTTTCCTAAGTAAATATTACAAATGCATGATTGTATTCTCTAAGGTTAGCCACTGACCTGTCCATGTTTACAACCACAAATATATGTTGAGTCTATGAAGTAATTAGATATGCAACTAAATATAAAATGTGCTTCCTTATTTACAATTTTTTTTAATCTCATTTTCGTAAATTGAGAGCTCTACAATGGTTGGAGGAGAAGTTAACTCTGGAAACCTTGTTGCATTTGATCTAGAGGAAGACACTATCTCCTTTTCAAAATCCTAAGAAGTTAACTCTGGACACCTTGTTGCATTTGATCTAGAGGAAGACACTATCTACTTTTCAAAATCCTAATGATTTGATTCATGATGCCTCCTCATATTCATCCCACTATATAAACATGATAACCTACTTTGAAAGATGAAAAAATATTAAGATAGATAAATTATAGTTCCGAAATTCACCATTCATGAAGTATTAAGGAATAGTAAAATCTTGATGGGAAATTTTTAGGTTATTCAATAGATAACTTATCATTTGGGTATAGCATATTAAAATAAATTTTCGTAGAAATATATAGTTAAAGATATGATAAATTTATTAAAGTTTAATAAGTGGCTACAAAGAAGTCAATGGAATTACAAAATAAAATAGTATCAATATTTGGTGGGAGCCCAAGGCCACTTCTATATAAAGAGTGAAACGAAATCTAATTTAAAGATGCAAACTCTAATACATAGGGAAGAACACGTTGCTAGAAAATATGGAGTAATATATGGAATGTTAATGGGTTAGAGGCCAAATAAGCTCAAAGCCTTAGAGGAGGGTAGAAGGGGAAAGGAGAAGCCTTAGTGCCCCCTAAACTTGTTCTTTTGAAAGGAGGATAGGTTGATATGTAGGTGATCCACCTCTTTAAATGTG
This sequence comes from Pinus albicaulis, assembly GCA_034641835.2. NCBI lineage: Eukaryota > Viridiplantae > Streptophyta > Pinopsida > Pinales > Pinaceae > Pinus > Pinus albicaulis. Next base: position 136,358 of record JAXQQM020077452.1, read on the forward strand.
TCTCTCTTAATGTATATGGTTGAAGAGAAAATACTCAAGATATAAAATTGTCTAGAGAATTTTGAAAAAAAAAAATGAGTCAAGGTGTGTCTCACAATATCAAGGGAGGTGGCTATTGTTATTGTCTAAATACGGAGGATTGTTTTTTGAAGCACAAGCCATGTCCTGAGAATTGAGTCTGCAAATCCACGTTTATGTCAATGATTCCCCCAACCCTATGTTTTATTTTTTTACTTTTATCATAAATATTGTAGATTCTTTCCAAATTGTAGAAGGTTAAACATGAGATTTACAACCTTGTCTATCAGTTTTGACAACTTTTCTACACTTGCAAGTTTTATATATTTTCTTACTTATATCTTAAGAGTGGTCAAATTATAGACAATGAATGGTTCTTTTCCCATTTTTATTTATGAGTGAAAAAACATTTGGAATTTTGCTAGTTACATTGACACTTTTTGGGCTAACCTAAGTTAATATTGTACTAGATGAATGTTTTCAGCTTTCTTTCCAAACTAAATACAAAAATAAATGCTCAACCACTAACATATGAACTAAATATTATCAAATTAATCTGAATTGGAGAAACTAATGTTATTACTGCAGCTTAGCTAAATAAAATGAAAACATTGACAAGATCATAAACCCCACCTAGCTAAAATACATATAGCACGAAGAAATTTTCTTATAAAAACCTGCAAATTTCTGAAGAAAAAGAAAGATCATAAATATGTAAATATTTAGGCTGAAATCTTGGTAAATTCAACCAAGACCTTCTAAAATTATTTCAATTCTAGTTGCAGCTTTGATTTTTACATTAATTGAAAACCTAAACCTCCAGACGTGTTGAGGGAGCAGAGATTCTGGTTTCCAAAAGGCTATTTTTTCACTAACTTCACTGATAAAAGTTTGAATAAAAATTTATTTTTCAATAATACTATAGCACAAAAGAATTTTGTTTTCAAATTATATGAAATATTAAGATGAGATATGAATAAAAATTTTATAGAACATATAAAATTACCAACAAAATAAATTTATTAAATGTTACCAATTAAAAAATAATAATTAATATGATTATGCTACTATTTACACAATAATACAAAGATAAAATATACATCTGATATATTTTAACATTTTTTTGAATCATAAAATATAAAGTAATGTTAAAAGTGTTTCATAAGGAATTTGAGATTCCATACTGTCTTGTGTAAATTGCAAATACTTGCAAGCTATGTAATATAATGTATATAGTTGATTAATTAATGTATATTGCAGGTGTGAAAATAAAACTAATACTCAGTTTCTTCATGTATAGATTTTTTCAGACTTATCTTAAAGCGTAATAATGGAGGATCTAATTTGAATGGAATTTGTAATTACTTAAAAATATGTTGAAGGAACAGACGTTTGGATTTCTAGAAACTGAGCCATATATATGACCCATCTCTGATACCTATATCACCCCTGCGGATCGAGTCACAGGTAGTTTTTTCTTCTAAGTATTTCAAATGAAATATTTGATGTGTGATGCCAATGCCGAAGAGGGATCTCCACGTAGAATTTATAATAAGGGATTTTCCAAAAATATTTGTGTTGAGAGCATCCCACCCATCAAGGGCCTGGCTATGTCAGCCCATTTAACCAGTTGAAACTTTCCATCTCCCACAGAACTGGACCATAAGAAGTGAGCCATTATCGACTGAATTTCAGTTATAGCACGAGAATGCAGAGTAAATAAGCGCTTCAAGCTGGCTAATTGTTGGATTACAGATTGTACCAAGGTGAAGCGAGGCGAAGCTTATTTTTCAGTCTATTGGTCCATAAATGGGCTCAGTAAAGAAATGTTCACAGTAGGATTATGTACTTACTTTAATTATATGGTGGGCATTTCCTGCCGGAGTTGTCTACCCAGCATATGGAAGAGCTCGGACCGCATTTTTTTTGTTGGAATCTGGTAAAAAAAAATCAAAAAATCAGATAGTTGTAAAGTTTGAATTGCATTTTTTATAGTGAAAATGGATTCAGCACTATCAAAAACTTTTAGGGCAACCAAAATACTGAAGTTTAATAACTGTAAACAAAATTCTGATCATTTTTTTCAAAATCTTTGCCAGATTCTGGGCTATTCTGTTGCTTTTTTGACTACGACTTTCCTGCCCCACGCATTTATGGACCAATAGACTAGAAAATAAGCTTCGCCTTAAAGCAATAGAGCCCGATGAGTCCAGTTCATCAGCGTGTTGCGAAACTTTTGAAGCAACCAAGGCCAGTCCTGGAAACGGTAGTTATTAGGCCTAAGTCTATAGCTGAAGTATGTAAAACCATCTTGAAGGGGTTTGGAGTCGACCCCAAAGTAGCAGCAATAATACAGATCTTATTTGTGTCTCCAAATGATTATATGACTACAAACTTTTTTCCTTTTGCAATGAAACCAGATGCAATACCATAGCGTCGGAATAAGTGAAATAGGGTTTTACATTGTGACAACGACAACATGCCAAAAGTCAAAATATCATCAACTATTCGATGCTCATACAAACGAGTCGATATACCTCCCTGTCACTCTAGAAGAAATACATGCTATTTTAATTTCCTTCTCCAAGGATTTATGCCTGGGACCAGACGGCTAGACGATTGAGCTCTTCACACATTTATTTGATCTTATGAAAATTGAGCTACTGGTGATGGTGGAGGAATATCACACTCAGCGAGACATACTGGGTTCTATCAAGTCCATGTTTATTGCACTTATCCCAAAGGTAACTTCTCCATCCACATTTTCTGAATTCTGACCGATATCCCTCTGCAAAATGACTTACAAAATTATATCTAAGGTGATAGAAGAGCGGATCAAGGTCTATTTATCTTGTCATATATTTGTGGAAAAAAATGGTTTTCAACCTAACCGGTCCATCCACAATGCGATTTATATCACTCAGTAATGTATCCATTCAATTCAAACAAAAAAATTGAATTTTGGTGATGAAGATTGATTTACAACAGGCTTATGACAACGTGGATTGGACATTTATTCGTTTTGTATTACAGAAGATTGGGATATCAATCTAGATTTTCGAGTGCAGGATCATGGCATGTGTATCAAATAATTGGTTGATGATGCGCATTAATGGTTTTCTTACCGCTTTCTTCAGGGCACGCCAGGGATTACGTCAAGGTTGTTCTCTATCATTTGTTGTCTATCCAGGCAACGAAATAGTCGGGATGGCAGTTTTTTTTGCTGGAATCAGGGCAACTAAAATTCAAGAAATTAGGTAGTTGGAGTGTTTGGAATTCATTTTTGATAATGGAAATGGATTCAGCATTACCAAAATCCGCACTCAAAATACTAAAGTTTAATAACTATAAACATGATTATGATAAAATATTTGCCAGATTTTTTAAAAATCTTTGCCTGATTCTTAGCCAAAACGTTGCCTGAGAAGACTACGGCTCACTGTTATTATTCATTCTTATCATGGATAGGATCACTCGAAAGGAAAACGTTATTTCGTGGGTTATTGGCCCATTAATGCTCAAACTGAGAAGCAGATGTAATGGTGTCAGAGATCCATGCCATGCAGACCGTATATGGATGCCTCGTGTTA
>JAXQQM020077125.1:0-146592 GCA_034641835.2 Pinus albicaulis
GATTGATATGGATCTTGGGGGGAGGCCCCCAAGATCTAAAAAATTGAAATGGATCTGACAAGATCTGCAAAATTAGAATGCCATAAAAAAAGAGAGAACACAAAGCAAATAAAACCACAAAGAAACTTGTTTTATTAAAACAGAGAATAATTATAGAAGCTACATTGTGGTGGACAATCTATCCTTTTACAAAGTGGGGCTAGTTATTTATAGCCTTTTTTTGGGTTACAATACCATGGGTAGATACCATAGGTGGATACCATGGGTCGATACCATGGGTCAATGCCATGGGTGGATACCACTTACAATACCATGGGTAAATTCCATGTGTGGATGAATACCATGGGTAGAGGTTCCATTCTGATACCATGGGTAAATTCCATGGGGGGATGAATCTCGGGTGAATAGGAATTCCATTCGATCCTGAGCTCTCTAAAACGTGGTCCCCATTGCGTGAAGTTCCCTCTTGAGAAGCCTTTGTTGAATATGAAGAGCCATTGAAGAGAAGGGTTTTGTGTAGTTAACCCATAACCGTGATGAACGAAGATCCGAGGATAGAGATACCCTGTAATGCTTGTGACCAACTGTGATATTGACAGTGTGCGGCCTAGAAAATGGACTTCGATGAAGTGTGGGTTTGTGGATGAACCAAAACCATGACAAACGAAGATCCAAGGATAGAGATACCCTGTAATTCTTGTGACCAACTGTGTTACTAACAGTGTGCGGCCTAGCAAATGGACTTCGATGAAAATGATTTTGTGTGGTTGACCCATAACCGTGATGTTGATTGTTGATGAAATAGCAGGTGCCTACATAGCTTGGGGTGGGAGGGCACGTCTCCAAATAACCCAAGACGAATGCTGCTATGCTGAAACTGATGAATGTGAAGCAGGTGCCTACTAAAGCGGGGTGGGAGGGCACGTCTCCAAAGGGAACCCGCTCCGAATGCTGCTCCAAATTTAAAATGAGCATAACTCAGTCAATATAACTCAGAATATTTATTATAACCTATTTTTGGAAATGAAATGATCATTCTGCATGTTCTCGTGTGTTTGAAACCACTATATGGAGACTCTAGACTTTCATATTCGCGCTGGAACTGTCTCGCCGTCACAAAATTTCTGAAAAAAATAGTTGATTTTAAATCAACGATAACTCCCACATACGAACTCCAATTCGACCGATTTTTTTTTTTGAAATTGGGTGATTTTTCAAGAGGAGCTCAGATATATATCCATTTCTCTGAAATTTTGCACTAAAAACTGCAAAAAATCACAGGAGAGCCGTCATCCATGAATTGTCGTCAGAAAAATTTCTTCAACATTGCTGATTTTGAATCAACGATATCTCCCTCATCAGGAGCACAGTCGGACGATTTTTACAAATTTGGGTATTTTTGCAAGGAATCCAGATATGGTATTATTTTTTAATATTTTTTCCAAAACTTTCAGGTCTGATGTTACAAACGCACCACCCAAAAACAAATTCATGGAATTTTTTGAAGATTGTTGCAAAACATTGAAAATGAAATATGTTTCAAACCCTCGTTCCCATGGATTCGTAACTTGAATTTGATACCACTAGTCCGGATCTTGGGGCGAGGCCCCCAAGATCTAAAAATTTGAAATGGATTTGACAAGACCTGCAAAATTAGAATGCCAGAAAAAAATAACACACAACAAATAAAACTACAAAGAAACTTGTTTTATTAAAACAGAGAATAGTTGTAGAAGCTACATTGTGCTGGAAAATATGTCATTTTACAAAGTGAGGCTTGTTATTTATAGCCTTTTTTTTGAGTTACAATACCATGGGTAGATACCATAGGTGGATACCATGGGTCAATACCATGGGTGGATACCACTTACAATACCATGGGTAAATTCCATGTGTGGATGAATACCATGGGTCGATTCCATTTACAATACCATGGGTGGATGGATAACATGGGTGGATGAATACCATGGGTAGATGTCATTTTCCATTCAGATCAACACTTACCAGTGAATCCAACAACTACAATTACACAATTCCTAAAGAGGAAAATACACATATGAAATGACATACATAAGAAGAACACATACTACATATCCAAAATGCTTGGAATCACTAGAATTTATTTATTAATATTCAAGGCTTAATACATGTCGTAGGCCCAATCTAAAAAAAATGTGTAAAACAATAACAACCACAGGAACAATAAATTAGAACAAAACTTGGAACCTCCTTTGAAAACAGAGTTCAGAACCCTTGAACACAAAATTCCAAACCTCTGAAAGAAAATTTTTGGGAACCTTTACTACTAATTTTCTCTTCCCTTTTATAGAAAGAGAGAGAGAGATCAAACAATAGTTACAAAATATTTTCAAAATGGTACAACTGTTTGAACTAACATCTTTCCGAGCACGCAAATGACCTAGTTGTCCTAATGATTACATAACGGATTTGATTCTTTTCTTGAAAATGCAGAAATTAACAAAATATGAGAAACTGAAGGTGTCTTGATTGACACAAAAAAATATATCTGGTGTCTATTTATTTGATTGTCTTTGATCTAGCCACACCTTTGTTTTAGTATTCCTCCAAGATTATCTGCTAATACGCCTATCATTTTCTCTCTTTAACTGCTAGAATTTCCCCTTTTTGGAGCTAGACGTGGTCGAGAGTGGTGGTGTTAGAGGTGCTTTATAGCTAAGTTGTTGACCCATCCATCCTTTGTAACCTCTGTGCTACAGTATGGGGCCTTAATATATCATAACTCTTTTAAAATAACGTTACAAAAACACAAAGTTTTGATTTCCCTTAGCTCTTTTTGCTTAAGCTCCTTTTTGTTTATCCTCCATAGGACTGTTGCCTATGGCCATAGGCTTGGAATTTGGGTGTTAAAGCCTTCAAGTACCTTTTGAGGGCCTATATTCCTTTTTATTTTCTTTCGCCCCTTGATTCCTTGAGTTTCCATAACCAAACGCCATTCAACATCAAAAGTGCCTCTCATTGTAACTTTTCTTGGAAGGCTTCTACAACAAAGTTCCAATATCCCCTACCTCTGAAATACTTTCGAAGTGGCGTATTTTCAATAATAGGTGCTAAGGCTTGATTTATGCCCCTGGTCCTTTTGAGTCCTTTTGAGTCCTCATGAATAGGTGCCACTTAACGTCAGATCCCCTTCATCAGATCAAAATTTTTTATAAAACAATTTGAAAGGAGCTGCGAAAACTCCAACCTCCAAAAAAGTGACCTCCGAAATGATGTCAGGTTAATGTCATCATCTCCATGTTCGCCTCCTTAGTGGTGATACGTGTCACCTAGATTTGCCCAATTAAGCCCTCTAAAATGCTAAAACTGACTGCCACATGTCCACCATGGGACCACATCACGCTGACATCATCTGCCTCGTCAGCTTCTCGAAGCCAATTATCTGCTGCCATGTGTCTACCCAGAGGAAAGAGAAAGGGTCCTTGGGGTCCTTTATTTTGTGATGATTACCATTTTATTTCTGTTCTTCTCGCACTACGGTGCTTACAACACAATTCAATTTTTTTTTAAAGAGTTATGAGGTTTTGATCCCCGAATTTCCAAAATAATCGGCCCTCCAAAATTTATATTCTAATGTGCTTTCCTGCTAACTTCCTGCTCCGATGTTCCATTTAGGGTCCAATTTCAAATGGATATATGTGAATATGCATCAATTTGGGTTCATTTCTCTAATTACAATGGCTTTACTCTATATTTGAATGTTGATTTCTATTATTTTATTCTAGAATGCAAATACAAATATATGTAATTTGATTAAGTTATATTAAGTTGAGTAGGTTATTAAAAGATGATGGTTGGCTATCAACATGCCATATCCAACTAAGGTTGATTCAATGATTAGATATGTGGGGCTTTTATGTTTTCTTCTATCTACTACCATAACACACTTCACATTGGTTTTATTACTAAAAACACATTATATAAAATATATTTTGGCTCTATTTGTCATCTCCTAGTGGCATAATAACAATTTTTCATTCTTTTACATCACTAACTTTCCTTATACAATGAATCTAAGAAAGAGAAAAACCAACAGTAGGACAAAACTACAAAATATGCTCTATGGTATAGATAATAGACGTTGATGCTAAATGCACTATTTAAGAATGTAACAATTTTGTGTTTAATCTTCCATTTATGATTGGGACTTTGTCTTGATTTCATGGATATACCATCTATGTAAAATGAATGGAGTCTTGTTATTGAGAATTTAATTGAATGATATGTAGATTACATGTTTGAATATGACACTTCCTTGGGCTTAGAGACTCCACTCTACACTCTTTCTACACTTATCTCTACAACCTCCTTAAATCTTGTTCAAGGGAAAAAGAATAATGGTTCATCACCTCTCCAGCTACCCATGTAATATTCTATTATTGAGTTAGGTATTAATACACCTCCAATAATAACATAACCTATATTGAACATGAGAAATATCTCTCTCACTAAAAGTCCCCTCTATGTTGGTTTCAAACATGAATGCAATGACATATAAATGGTTGAAAACCACCTAAACCGTCTAGAGCCAAGGAACCAAATATAAATGTTCCTTATCATTTTCCTACGTGGGACCATGAACCATGAACATGTAGAGTGTAGGTGTGATGTGTAGGTATCACATGCAACCCATTAATTGAGTTATATTGTAATGGATATAACTATAGCAAGAATTGATACTACCATTGACTATGTCATAAAACAAACTTATATTAATATCTATATTGAGTGGGTATGCAATGGTAGATCCACAATAGGATATGAGAGACTAACAAACCACATGATAGACTCCAACTAATTATGCACATACATCTCTTTGTTGTGGTCAAGTGCAACATTTCATTATTCATGATAGTCAATTTTGTTGATACTCTTCTCAACACATCAACTAATTTATTCTACTTCTTTCATTTATGTTTCATTACAAAATTATACCTTTTCCCTAATTCTTTCCATATAACATTCCTTCCACTCCATTCCACTTTTCTATTTATAAACATAAAATATTAATGGTACCTCTACACTACAAATAAAATTAAAAATAAGTAATATATACAATTCCTCAACTCTTTGATAATTGTATGAAATTCCAAGTCATATATAATGTTGTTCTTCTTCACTTATAAAATATTAATGGTATCTATACACTACAAATTTGATTAAAAATAAGTAATATATACAATTCACTCAACTCTTTTGATAATTGTATGAAATTTGAAGTCATATATAATGTAGTTCTTCTTCCACTGAGTGAGTGATTCATTGAAAAATGTTATCCTGGAATTGCCCTCTCAACTTAAAATTCTTATTGATAGCCTCCATTCATCATATTAGACTAATTTTTTTATTTATTTAAATTCGGCAAAACACTAGTGCATTTATTGTCTTCTCATATCTTAAAATATTTTCACATTTGTGGAGCACTAAAATTTGTGTGTGCTTTCTATACTTAGTTTTCTATGTGTCTTTATGAAAATTCCTTCTAAATCCTCAAATAAAAAGTTTATACAAATTTGAAAAATCCATGCTCGTCCTCTTTACAATGTATTGCAATTGTTTGGTACAAACCACTCTAGCATATCTTAGCCATTCAAATGTCCATAATTAATTATTAATAAGAGTTAACAAATCTCATAAGAAAACTAGCTTATTTGAATAACTTACACTCCCTCAAATTTATGTCAAATTATTCTGGTTTAGCACATCTAACACCAATGTAATGTACTCAAAATGTTAAGTTCCTATACCATTGCATTAAGTTATAACGTCATCCAAGTACACAATAATAAATTTAGCTAAATGTAATTGCAATAATTCTAACATCATCCTTGTAGCGTAGTTGGAATAGTAGTAAGGATAAATGGCATAACCAACTCATTGACATGAAATGTAGGATTGTTTTGAATTGTCAATACTCAAAAAAACATAATCAAAGCAATGGAAAAATAATCATTATTTCCCATGGTTGCATGAAATAATTGGTGAAACCAAAGATCAATTGAATATTGAAAACAAAATAACTCAAAAAGTAAATAAAGTGAGAGAACTTAAGCCTATGTCACAAAATTCAAACCATCTATAGATTTAAACACAGAATTAAAGACAACGTGTCACTATAAATTGTTTTAATTCAATCCAAATTCCATTTCAAAAAGTAAACAAAGTGAGAGAACTTAAGCCTATGTCACAAAATTCAAACCATCTATAGATTTAAACACAAAATTAAAGACAACGTGTTACTATAAATCATTTTAATTCAATCCAAATTCCATTTCCAAATAATTTTAATGTTGATTTATAAAAAACATTTCCCTCCCAACCTCCTTCTTCCTTCTACCTCCTCCTACTTAGAGAACCTTTGGGAATGGAGATATTAGTCACAAAAAATATTGCACAAACATATTAGTTGGTGATCATGTTGAAATTGTCTCACAGAATACAACACTAAAATTGCATTAAACATCAGTTGGTGATCATGTGGAAGTTTCCTCACAATATAACACTAAAAAGCTTCAACATTTATAAAACCACAAGGAATTAAATAAGAAGTCACACAAGACCATTCACAAATAATAATGAGAAAGTTTCTTCACTCAATATTGCATAATGTTGAAAGGTTCATTATCTCCAACACAACAAAAAATCTAGTGAGAAATGAAATAAGAAAACACATGAACAAGACTAACAATAATCATGAACTGAGATGAACATGTATCTAATGAACCCCATGGAATCTTTCATTCTCTATTGATTCATGTACTCAACATAGTGAGAAGAATTGAATCATCACCACAAGGAAAATACCTTCTAGAGGAGGTTATAACTGAGGTTTTTAGTGTTTATAAAATTGGAAAAAATTGTCAAAAAAACCTTTGCTACAAATGATCTGTTTGTGGTAGCGGATGTTTTAGCAGAGTTGATAAAGAAACTTCATCACAACTAAAAAAATTGGTGGCCATTGGCTTTAGCGAATGTTTTTTTAGCGGCGCACTTAATGGGAAAAAATCACCGGTGTGCTAACACTATAAAAGCATTGATGCTATAAATTTAAATAGAAGCACTGAGGCGTTGAATGCAAACAAAAACTATGCCTAAAAATTATATCGCCCTGGTGCTTATGTCTTAAACAAATACCCTGGGAAGTACTTTTCAGAAACTGCACCGGGGTAGGAAAAAAAATTGTAGACCTGTTTATTTAGATTTACAATGTCGATTCTTATGTATTATACAAACACAGTGGTCTATTACTAATATAAAATAATGGATGATGTTAATTTGAATAATGCATCGATGGTGGAAACAATATTTTGGAGTACTAGAGCATTAGTTCTATGAAAGCACCGGTGCTTTGAGAATTACAATGCATTGGGGCATTAAATGAAAACAATGTCAATGCTTGAAGAGTATAACACCCCGATGCTCATTTATTTCTAAATGCCCCAATGTTATAATGCTTAGAAAAGGCACTGGGCCATGCAAAAAAAGTCCTGTTCGACTAGAGATTTTACATAGAATAACACACCAGTGCGTTTTTTTTTTTTACAAACACAAACCAAGATTGTATATGATACCATTTTTTATTGTTATAAATATTGTTGTAGAAATGATATAACATGCATGTATAACCTTGGATTCACCCGATCTAACAATTTACTAAAGTTAAATACTGAATCGCTTCTACAAATCTTTTGCGGAATTAAAAACAACACAATTTCCAATTACATGAAACAAAGAAGAATAGATCAAAACCACAACACTAGATATTGATGGGGAAATCTTGTTGCTCAAAACCCCTCTATCATATATAGTATATTCCACAAGGAATCATGAAATAATTACATACAAAAATATAATCACAAGAGCACTCTACATCAGCTAATTCTCTCACATTGTCATACAAATATTGGCATGTTCCTTAGCCAATTTACTGTCTCCAGATAGCCTGCCTTGCTCACACAGTTCCTGATGAATGAAATCCTTAATCACAAATAATTTCAGCCTTCCTCAACAGCGTTGAGTGTCATGGACATCTTGTGGTTTTATAACTACACCTGGGTAGCCTGCTAATATCACAACTAATACTTATAGTTCCCTTTCACCTAGATCTCAACTGGGTCTCTACTGGAACTAACATGCATGCAGTTAATAATAGTAAAAACATCAGTGGCATGTGAGATCACTAAATGTGAATTAATTAATATTTAATTCACTTGATCTCTCACTAGTGTATCTGCAGTTACAACTAGCATGGTGAGTTTAACTCACTTAGCCCGAGTTAACTACGTTACAACTCATAATTGAACTTCTTACTCGATTCCACAACCGAATCACTCAATTACAAGTAAGTCCCACTTGCATGTCCCACCAACCAACCTCTTAACTCGAAATTCCTTTAGCTAACTTATTTTCCACTTCAGTTAACTATTTCCAAGTTCTCATTGAGAGTAGATTACAGCTTATTGTCCAACTAATATTAAGGGATAATAATAGTCGACATGCATCTATAAATAGACATGCACTCTATGAATTGAACTTGCACATACATCTATAAATAGAATTTTCTCATGTGTCTATAAATAGACATCCACCTAAAAATATCCTGTGTGGGCCCCACCTAGTGTAGGTGCTTAATTTTCACTAGGATCAAGGATGTTGTTTCCGGATGCAAATTTCATTGTTTCTTGTTGCAACCTTCAACAATCCCTCTCAACAAGAAAGGAATATCTTTGCATGTGACATGCAACTCCATGCATGCACGCCATGCAACTCTTATAGGCAAAGCTTGCTCTAGTGTTTCTGCATGCAACCTTTGCATGCAACACTTCCAAAACTGAATAGCCTCCAAACAAATGAATCAGTATAATGCATCTGTCATCAAAGTCTTCTAACTAGCTGCTAGCTTCTGCACATGTCTACTGGATCCTCTGCACTACTGACACATGTTGCCAACTCTGATCTACGCTCCAGTATCTGACACTGTCACTTTGATTTCATGTCCTCACGACATCTGACTGCATCAATCCAACTGATCATGCTACTACTGCTCTGTGGGCTCCTAGTAACCAAGTCCGATTCATGAGATCCACACCATCTCAATGAATCCTGCCCAAAATTTCTTCTTGGGATTATTCATGCATGTCGCCCCACCTCTCACCTGGTGGTATAGTTGCATGCACTCCCTCTGCCCATCTGGCTCAAAATTTATCTGCATTATTGGTTGATACCACTCCATGATCCTCCACATGTGGCTTCTCCACATCTTGAGGTTCACTCTTACCTGGATGCAAATCCAGCTCCCTCTCAAGGGTCAATTGCATGACTTTCTCACACTTCCCAATGGTAGGAAGCTCTGTAGAAAATCACATCTACATCAATTATATAGAGATTCTTCACAAGAATCCCAATCTTCTTGGTTTTTCCCATGGCTATGTGTTTAAGGAACACCTTTCCTTTTCTAACTCGCGCACATTGTAATTGTCCCGCCATCGCAAAATTTTCTAACAAAAGAGATGATTTTAAATCGACGATATCTCCCTCATCCGAGCTCTAATTGATGAATTTATTTTTTCAATTTGGGTCTTTTTCGCAAGGAATCCAAATTTTCTATTTTTCTCGAAATGTTTGCATAAAAATTTTCAGATATTCTCTCGCAAAACTCAGCACCCAACAATTCCTACTCTCATACCATGTAGAAATTTATAAATACACCCGATACCATGTAGAAATTATACAACATGCATGTATATCTGGATTCTAACAACCGCATCTAAAAATTTACTAAAGTTAAATACTAAATCACTTCTACAAATATCTTAATTAAAAACAACACAAATGGGCCAATCATGATGAAGCAAAGAAGAAGAAGAGATCAAAACCACAACACCAGATATTCCTGGGAAAGCTTACTTTCCTGGGAAAGCTTACAACTCAAAACCCCCATACCATATATTCTATATTCCACAAGGAATCATGAACAATTACATACAAAAATCTAATCACAAGAGTTTCCGCATATCGCCTTTGTGTCTTCATACTCATACAAAAATTGGCAAGTTCCTTAGCCAAATTACTATCTCCAGACAGCTTGCCTTGCTCATGCAGTACCTGATGAATGCAATCCTTAATCACAAAGAATTTTAGCCTTCCTAAAATGCGTTGAGTATCATGGGCATCCTGTGGTGTTTTAACTACACCTGGGGTAGCCTACTAATATCACAACTGATAGTCACACTTCCCTTTCACCTAGATCTCAACTGGGTCTCCACTGGATCTGACATGCATGTAGTTAAAAGTAGTAAATATTTAGTTGCATGTGATATCACTCCATATGAATTAATTTAATATTTAACTCACTGATCTCTCACTAGTGTATCTTTATGTACAACTAGTTACAACTAGCACAACTGAGTTTAACTCGCTTAACTGAGTTAAACTACTTTACAACTCACATAACTACACATCCAACTCTCATGCTCTTCAATCACTCGCTTACAACTAAGTCCACTTGCATGTCCCACCAACCAACCTCTAACTCAAAATTCCTATAGCTAACGATTTTCCACTTCACTAACTATTTCCAAGTTCTCATTGAGAATATATTATTTTTTATTGTACAACTATTACTAAGGGATAGTAATAGTCGACATGCAATCTATAAATAGAACTTTCACATACATCTATAAATAGACCTCATCTATAAATATAATTTTATCATGTATCTATAAATAGACATCCACCTAAAAATAGCTTGTATGGGCCCCACCTAGTGTAGGTGCTTAATTTTCACTAGGATCAAGGATGTTGTTTCCGGATGCCAATTTCACTGTTTCTTGTTGCAACCTTCAACAATTGTTGTATACAAATTTGTATTTAGAGCGATGTACATTAATATATGATGTCCTGATATCCATTTTCTCCTTTTTAGAAACATCAACCTATGACAGTGCAATTTTTGTGATTTTTAAAATCAATTATTCATCGAAAAATCGACATATATCTTATAAAAATATATATATAAATTAATTTTTGATTAGTGCATTTGTATATGATGATTGGATTAATTTTTTATATCATCTTATTTCACATCTCTTCATCAAAATATTTAATTATCCATATATTTAATTATTGGTGTAACATTTCACAGAGACATTGTACAATGTATTAGAATAAATTAAAATGTATTTTATTACATATGAATAAGAGGCTATTTTTCATACAAAATTGGATAGTTATTGGTAACCCCTCATCTTTTAGTTGGGACATTTTGTCCATTACATTAAACAAAATGTCTGATTTTCATAGACAATTATTTCAAAAAATACAACTTGCATTAATATCCAAATAGATAATAATTCTTCGTTGGAACTGTTGTCAGTACTGCTCGAGCTACCTCCATGAATTGGGTTATTTGGATAGATTTTGTGTTGATTACATCAATTATTTTTTTCTTCTTCTTATTCCATCTGCAAAGTGTAATGAGTTTATCTACATTGGTGAGAATAATGAAAATTGAAATAAATAATATACATCAATGTAAATCAAATAACAATTTACCATAGCAAGAAGTTACTCATGAATTTTACACATGGTTTCAAAACCAAGTCTCATGCCTTGTTGAAACAACTCTTCACTTGGCATTGTTCCTTACTTTGTTTCCTGCAAGTTTTATACCCCATAATAAATCATATATTTAATATAAATTATTTTTCTGTTCTATTAATTATAAACTGAGAGAAGTAAAACATCATAGATACTTACGAAATCCACAATTAATTTTTGATATGTCAACATATACTCACAACCCATATTTAACCCAATGTTAATCAATTATTCTGATGCCTCTTCTTTGTATGTTAGCACCTATTTGAAGACATTCAAGGATGGTTGTTGTAAAACAACTTAAAATATACAAAAATGAAATCTTAATTTCTTATAAGTAAATATAAACAATTACTCACAAACTTTGATATCAACCCTTTTCTTCCTCGTCATCTTGTTTTATGTGTTGAATGGGTTCTATTTTGTTTTTTTTTTTTTTTTTTTTCTGCAAGAAAATACTTGAAAATTAATATTTAATGCTAAATTATTTGTTTATATGTACCTAATAGAAAAATTACATGGTTACATACATTTGAAGAATGTTGTTGTTTAGATGGCTCCTCTTGTGATGCAATTATGTCCATTTCTTTGACCATATCCTTGTATACTTTTTTGGACATTCCCACTAATTTTTTTACTTAGAATGACATTATTTTCCTTCATTGTTGGTTCCTATAGAACATTAAACATATGTGAATTATTAGATTTTTTGAAAGATGTTATCTAATATTCTTAAGTATATTATTAATGAACATTCAAAAGAAAAAAACTCATATTGAATAGTATTTTTTCATTCATCTGATTAATCCTTCTACAAGTTTTCCATTAGAGTTTTATGCTCTTCTACACTTAGATAAGAAATAATATTATCGAACTTTTTCCATTTGAAACACACTAACCAATACATATTGGGTAAACTTACATATAGTTCAAACATATTAATTTTGTAAATAATTTACAAAGAACTTGTCTTTTCTTCTTTTTTGGATGTGCTATCATTTTTTCGATCAATGATTTTAATACTTGACCACTTCTCAATTTTTTTTTTTTTTATGAATATAAAACCCGTACAATTTAACATAGAAACCATTAAATATATTTTATAAATAAATCACATAATTTTCAGCCAAAAAAATCTTTGGAAATTGGTGCGCTTATGTGAATAAATGGGCTGGTGTGTTTAATTTAGTAAACACATCAACATTTAATTATTAAAAATGACAATGAAAATCTATTTTTTTAAAATACTTTAAATTATGATGGTGTGATATGTAACGATAAAAGCACCACCATCACAATAAATAATGAAAACAAGAAAATAAACACATGTTTTTTAACTTAATGGTGTTATTTGTCATAGGCGCACCAATGCGTTATATAAAAATGAGGCACTGGTGCATTATACTTTAGTAAACACATGGAGGGTTTAATTATTGAGCACCGACAATGAAAATTCATTTAAAAACAAAAAATTATGATAGTGCAATATGTAACGATAAAAGCACCACTATCACAGTAAAAATGAAAAAAATAAAAATAAACACACGTTTTATGACTTAATGGTGCTATTTGTCAAAGGTGTTCTAGTGCGTTATATAAAAGATGGGGCACCCGTGTGTTATAATTTAACAAATGCACTGGGCAATTATTTTTTGAGCACCGATAACGATTTTTTTTCTTTTTTTAACTTTAAATTATGACAGTGCGATATGTAACGATAAAAGCACCACCATCACAGTAAAAAACAAAAAAAAAACAAAAATAAAACATGTTTTTTGATTAAATAGTGTTATTTTTCATAGGCACCCTATTGCATTATATAAAACATGAAGCACCAATGAATTTTATTAAATAAAGCGCAATGGTAAATACAAGTAATTTTTTAAGAAAATGGGCAGGGCCAATAGGGTTTGGATCCCATTTAACAATTGGTCCCCATGATTTACACATGAAACACCTTAAATATAATAATACAAAAACCCCTTCAATCTAAAATCCCTAAAATGAAAAGCCCTAATTGTGAAGTGGTAGAGGGAGTTAAACCCTAAGGTGAAATTTTGCAGTCACATAAACGAGAGTTTAATGTAAGTTTTTTTTTTGTCTTTTTCGAAATTTTAATTAAATCTAAATAAGAACAAAGATTGTAGAAAACATTATTAGTAAAATCAATAGTACAATTTTTACTATGCAGGTTTTTATTTTTTTTATTTTTTTAATTCTGAATTTTAATTAAATCTAAGAGAAATTGTAATTTTTTTAGTAAAATCAACAATAAAATTTAAAATATTTACTATGGAGGGGTTTGAGTAAATTACCATAGCTTTCAAATTTTCTCTTCTAAATAGTTGATGCACTGCTCCAAAGTATTATGCTGCACTGGTACATTTTCGAGTAATGCGCGTCGGTTAAGATAACTTATGGATGCGCTAAATTTTCATAGCATATCGATATGATAGAATTCCTTTTCTTATTTTCAGAATCTCAAAAACCGATGTGGTTATTATTTTAATGCCCCAGTGCGATTTTTAGTGAATCACAGCAGTGCGATTAGTTTTAGAAGAACACCAATCTGTTAGAATTCCTGTTTTATGTTTTAAATCCCAGAAACCGACGTCGTTATTATTTTAACACACTGATGTGGGTCACTATTAAGAGCTTTCTCAATCAAAATGACCCTCCTTAAAGCCTAAGAGCTTTCACTAATAATCACATATGGTTATCCCATGTAACAATAGCTAGGATTGGTCAAGTGGGGTATATGTTAACCAAAGCAAAGGTGATGCCACTTTATCCATATGGTCTAATAGGTTGCCAGGGATTGCTTCATGGACTAATTCATTTGTCTTATTGGAGCTACTAACAATAAAATATATCAATGAATTATCTCGAAGGCCATTTCTCTACTTTATGTTGATGAAGATTGGCTTATAGAAGGTCTAATTCTAGGATTGCCAGAAAATCTGATCCTCTAACAAAAGTGAGAAATTATGACCTTGATGAGTTTTTTTATTTGTTAAATGAGAGTCAACATAAAGTCACATCGGCATTTTGGGAGAATGCATTTCATCATGTGTGGTTCCCCATATTTGATCAAGTGAGACCTACAGGAAATGATGACAATTTGTTTGCTTCTAGGCAGCTTTGGTCAGGAAAAAATCAATAAAGCCTTTCACTTCCTCAAAATATGATATGTAAATATCATATAGATTTTTTTTTTTTTAAATCATTGGTTTTTACACATGGCTGCTGAATTTTGGAAAAACATAGAAAGGAATCTGTTAAGCTCCATTGTGCATTATGTACATACCCTTGGGCAATTGGGCCAAGATGGATAAGGGGATTGAGTGAGGAAAGTTCAGGTAGATCATTGAACCTACTAGATCTTTCTTCATCGAGTAAGGGAAGTTCAGGTAGAGTGGAGGAAATTTAGAGATATAGCATGTCTAACAGACATAAATCATCAATTAGAGGTGAGAAGATTAGAAGAAAATTTTGTAAATGCATATAATTTTTTCTTACTGAAGGGGGTCATGCTCTTTTGATGCTAAGAACATAGACGACCTAGAGGTTCCCTTGAGGTATAAGCATGTAGTAAAATGATGGGTACCCAAGGACCTTCCTTAAGTAAACATTAATTTTTTTCTCTATGAGAGGATATATCACATTGCTCCATCATCACTACCTGCTTTGGGGCTATTTTGCATGGATGAAATACAAATTTTTTTACGACGGATAAACTGAATTGATGGAGTATGTTTGACCCTATTACAATTATAGATAGTGGATCTGATATACGGGAGGTATGCAAAGATAAAAATTGGCTGCAAATTATATACAGCTAAGAGATAGTGATCAAAATCAAGCAGTTTCTATATTTACTGACAGAAGGCCAAAATCTTTTGGGAATATTTTAGGGTTTATAAATAGTACACAACCTGGGACCAAAAAAGAAACCTAATTGCATTTGAGGGACATGAAGGAAACTGTGTATTCATATGTGCAATACAAATCAATAGTTGCAAGAGAAGAGTTGTTGATCAATTATAACTCAAATAGAATAGATACATACATTGCTATTATGGGGATGGTATGTAACCTCTCATTAATGATTCTCATGATTTATGTTTATAGGTGGTCCAACATGTCCTCATTTTTATGTCCCTAGTTGTATTTGTAACTTACTATAATGCATTCATATAAAAAAATTTCTTATGAACTTGTTATAACGTATTCATGTAAAAAAATTCTTATGAACAATAATATGACATTACATTGTTAGCAACACCATTTTCCTAGGGTGAAAACAGGAAGGAACCAAAATTAGATCAGTGCAAAGATCATCTTATGGAAGAGATTAAAGATGAAGAAATCTATCCGTCCATAGACCTAGTGCAAACAATAAAGAAGCTTCTTAGAAGATCAAACAACTAGCTCACTTGTTTGGTTGATATTTGGCTGGAGATACAATAAAAAAGGAAATAATTAAAATATTGATGCAGAAGATTTATCTCAAGTGCATAAGCATGAAGATACTTAATTATATAATTTATTTATTTATGATTTTAATTTTTATACTTGTGCATTTCCTCAATAAAAGAACTCTTTATTTTTTATAGGTTTTTTTGGATGAGTTTTTTTTTTCAATGTAGGCCTATGGAAGCCGATGTTGGTACCAACGTTGTTCCTACACCGACCCAACATCATACTAGTAACCTTTTTAAATATCTTGCTGTGAGTAACATGCCATTCACTCATAGTGGTACACCCCAGGGTAAAATTTTATTACTACACCACTTGAGAAACACAGGCCAAAATGTGCACGAAATGCTGACAGTGACATTGCACATTTTGAATGATGCTTTCCTAGATCTACCCATGTTATTAGAATGAGATCAATAATAGCTACTTTTTTGGTAGATGATGAGCACATCCTTGTGAAAACAGAAAAGTTTCCAAGTTTATAATAAGTGTTCTAATTATTATGTACAACCTAATTGAGATTTATGTATAATTTACGATATTTTAAAATAATGATAATATCGTTTTGCACAAAATGATACAATTTATAAACAATTGAATGATTTGACTCTAGATATATTTGTGAGGTGTAAACTATCGTGAATATTCCATTTGATTTTTCACCATAATAGATATGATAAAATAATATTTAAAATATGAAAATTTTCACTATTAAAATTTTATTTCCTTTTAGATTTCAAGATCTCTATATTATTGTTAATAATGTTGGCATACGAATTAAAATTATGCAGAAATAGAAAAAAATGAAAAATAATCTCACACACATAGATTTGACACAAGATATGACCTAGGAAACCATATCGGGACAAAACCCTACTAGAAGGTGAGGCCACTCTGCTCTCTTTCTCTAGATATAGAATGTCTGCGATTACAAAGAACTACATACTGTAACATGGAGAAACACTTACTTAAATCTGTTGTGTGCTCTATATCCTATCCATATTTCTATTTTTCTGTATGGAACAAATTCACTCAAAATAATGTAACCCCTTTTCCTCCTAGTGGCCTAGTTATGACATAACCTAATAGCCTACTAAATTTGATCCCGGTGGATATCGGTGGCCTCCCACCTATTTCATTTGGACCCGCAGCATCAATTCTTTTAGTTTTTCAGCTTCAGCACAGCTTACTATTTATAGCAGGTTTTCGGGTCATGCACAACCGGAGCCATTTTGGGGCATTAATAATCCAAGTGGATATTGGTGGCCACCCATCGAGTCCATTTGAACCCCCACCATCAGTTATTTCAGTTTGTAAGTTTCGGCACAACTTACTATTTTTGGCAGTTTTTCGGGTCTTAAACTTCCGGAGCCGTTTTGAGGCCCTAAACAACGCTTTTTGGGAAAACGGAGAGCAACATGGGTCCATGGACCGATGTTGCTCGTTCAAAAATTGAAGTCCTCGGATAGATCTTTCTAACGAGCTATTGAACGCGTCAAACGGAGATCGGGTGCCAAAGTTATGCCCCCGGGAAGTTGAACCACCAATTTACCCAAATGGGCGCCCACAGTTTTGGCGCCTCATCTCCTACGGTTAGGTTTTTGGACGTTTCAGATTCTACATTGTTTCTAAACAATAAATAGGCCCTCGAGCCTCATTGGCAAGACGGTTCGAGAGTGCCGGGACGAGCCGCAAAAGGTCTCGAGGAGATAAGCGCAATCGGTGCCTGGCGGCCACATCTCCATCATGTCTGCATTGTAACACGAGTTCGGGGGCCGTAGCCAACACATCTCTTCTCAGGGATACGCTACCAGTACCCTAGCTCATATATTTCCATTATGTCTATAATAGGCCTGCGAGCCTCAATGTAACACAGTTTAGAGGCCTGCGTACGCTACATCTCTTCTCAGAGATACGCTACCAGCGCCCTAGCTTATTTCCATTATGTTTGTAAACTTATTGCAGTCATTATTTTATTAATAAAATGAAGCATTATTTCCGCTGCATCTCTGTATCTATGGTTATATCTGTATTCTTTTGCGTTCCTGCATAAAATCCGGATCAGTGGTATCAGAGCGGGTCTGCTCTTTCTCTGTTTTTCTCTTCATGTCCCCAACGCGGCCAGGGTATAAGGAGTTCAACCTCGCAACCCCGACGACCCCCCATGGCAGAAGGAAAGAAAGACGAGGGAGCAGGAGATCCTATCAAAATATTGCTCGAGGATGCCCTCGAGAAACAGAGGAACGCGATGATGGACAATTTTTTTTTTCAGATCCTTCAATGGCCGCCCAGCAGTGGCACATCTACATCCAGCACGGCTGCCAACTCCAAGTTCAGCAAAATTGCCCCCCCCCCCCCCCAATGGAGGAACTTAACGCAATGGAGACCATTGCTTCCTAAGGAGGGAGGAATGATCCAGGTGGATATCGGTGGCCTCCCACCTATTCCATTTGGACCCGCAGCATCAATTCTTTCAGTTTTTTAGCTTCAGCACAACTTACTATTTATAGTAGGTTTTCGGGTCCTGCACACCCGGAGCCGTTTTGGGGCATTAATAATCTAGGTGGATATTGGTGGCCACCCATCGAGTCCATTTGAACCCCCACCATCATTTAT
The DNA here is from genome assembly GCA_034641835.2 of Pinus albicaulis. Taxonomy (NCBI): domain Eukaryota; kingdom Viridiplantae; phylum Streptophyta; class Pinopsida; order Pinales; family Pinaceae; genus Pinus; species Pinus albicaulis. Next base: position 18,733 of record JAXQQM020077125.1, read on the forward strand.
TTCAGTTTGTAAGTTTCGGCACAACTTACTATTTTTAGCAGTTTTTCGGGTCTTAAACTTCCGGAGCCGTTTTGAGGCCCTAAACGACGCTTTTTGGGAAAACGGAGAGCAACATGGGTCCATGGACCGATGTTGCTCGTTCAAAAATTGTACTCCTCGGATAGATCTTTCTAACGAGCTATTGAGCGTGTCAAACGGAGATCGGATGCCAAAGTTACGCCCCCGGGAAGTTGAACCACCAATTTACCCAAACGGGACCCACAGTTTTGGCGCTTCATCTCCTACGGTTAGGGTTTTGGACATTTCGGATTCTACATTGTTTCTCAACAATAAATAGGCCCTCGAGCCTCATTGTAACACAGTTTAGGGGGCTGGGAGCCGATACATCTCTTCTCAGAGATAAGCGCTACCAGTGCCCTAGCTCGCCACATCTCTATCATATCTGCATTATAACACAGTTCAGGGTCTGGTAGCCGCCACATCTCTTCTCGGGGATACGCTGCCAGTACCCTAGCTCATCTATTTCCATTATGTCTGTAATAGGCTTGCGAGCCTCAATGTAACATAGTTTAGAGGCCTGCGTACGATACATCTCTTCTTAGAGATACGCTACCAGCGCCCTAGCTTATTTCCATTATGTTTGTAAGCTTATTGCAGTCATTCTTTTATTAATAAAATGAACCATTATTTTCACATTTTGCATCTCATCTGTGGTTGCTCTCTGTATTACATTTAGTTCTGCATAAAGTTAGGATCGATTAGGCTTGACTACTTGAACTCTTAACAGGAGTTACAATATAGACTGTTCTAGAGTATTATACTTCATAATCACATGGATATCCCATTTTTCATGAATAATGGGGGCTAATGTGGCATCCTCTCAGATTATGGTGGTGAAAACAGGAAGGTCAACTTATGAGTGACATTAATTTTGCATATAGACTTTGATTGACATGATTCTTGCATCATTTGAATATCTATATGTGTAGAATAGGAAGAAAATGTTTCACACTAGGAAACATATTTTTAACCCCAAAAAAAATTATTTTATGCCTCAAAATACTTTCGAAGGTTTTAGACCCTAATTGTCCAAACTAGGTCTTGTCGATAAAAATGTTCCTAAGAGGTGATTCCTCCACTTTTTCAACTCAAAAAGCATCAAATTTGATGAAAATAAATATAACGATCTAATATATATCACTTTGGCACACCATGTTCTTACGGTTGAATGCCCAAAGTTCCAAGTTAAAATATGAGCTCATTAGCAAGTTGGTTGGTCTATTCAGTGTCGGTTCCTTCAACAAGTCTAGATTCACCTCAAAAGAAGGGAAACATTTAAACAATCTACAGTACCAATATATGGTTCATATTTTCAAGACTCCTCAGTGTGAGGGTACTCAAAATATTCCTAAGAGGGAGTGGGATACCATCCTGGATGATGCAAGGGATAAGTGTGACCGAAAACAAGGAAAGACACCACCCAACTTAGGAAGGTATGAAACTCTTCTAATAATGGGATTTTGATTCTTTATCATCATTGCAACATCTAATTATGTACTTTCCAACTTTTTAAACTTTTTAATATAGGCTCCATAGGCTCCCATATACATCCAAAGCCACAAAAGCCGAATTGAAAAACACGAGGCAACACAAATTTCCCCTAGGTAGTTACTCCAAAATAGCTACATGAATTCTAAGTATAATAAAATTCAATTGCATCCAAATAATAATTGTTAACAATTTTATTTTAATTACATAGGCGAACCAAAATTCGTGAAAATGTGAAGTTGGGAAACACTTTTTGCCCTTTTTTGACGTTGAAAATTGTAATTTTCTATGTTTTTCAACTTCAACTCCACTAAACTCATATTTTTATTGTAAATTATGTGCTTTGACGTAAAACAAGAATTGTAGAGAATTGTCTGCACCCCTGATACCCTATATTTAAAAAAAAATATTGATACATAGGGTAAATTTCTGAAACATTATTAGAGCATATCAGAATTTTCAGGCAAACATAAATAGTCACTTTATAATCCTTTACTTTTTTTAGGGAAGGTTATTCATTTTTTGGAAAAAAACCATAGCATCATAATCTGCATATATTGCACTAGTGCACAGACTATTTTTTGGTAATTTTCGGATTAAATCACTATTTTTTATTATTTTTGAAATGGACGAAGACAAAAAAATAGTGATGTTTCAGTACATTTTATAATCCTTTGATTTTCTTTTCAATGTGATCGTCAATAAGAAAAATGAGAGTACCCTTTTGAAGTAGACAGGGAGAGGAAGTGCAGTATGATTTTTTTGAATTTTTTGGTGTCCTCATTTGAAAGTTATTGAATTTTCATTCAGTGCAATTTTTCGAACAATGAAATTCCATAGTGACATAGTTTAGTAAAAAATAAATAAAAAATTGAATTTTTTAATGAAACTCCATAAATCTTACATCATCAAAAACTAGATTTAGAGATGAATCTAATGGTACTTGGTCCGACATAAAACATTTTGTTTTTTTAGGTGTTCTGTCCCTCCAAAGTTACAGGTTTCTTAAAACTGCAGAATTGTTTGAGTTTTTCGTTGACCAGAAACTCTCGGCCGAGATAATGTCTCAGACGAGAAATTTCTCAAACTCTCGACCGAGAAATTTAAAACTAGTTTAACCCGCCTAGAGTTAGATTTTACCGCACGGGCAAACTCTCGGCTGAAAGTTTAAAAACTCTCGGACGAGAGTTTGCACCCCGAGAGTTTGCATTCCGAGAGTTTTCTAAACTCTTGGCCGAGAGTCTAGAATGTGATTAGTATTCTTGTTGAAGAGGTAAGAGAGAACAAAACTAAACAAATTATTATGCACGCATGCAACAACCTAAGCATGATAAAATGAAAAAAGTTGACACTTGTCAAATCCGATTATAACGTGATTTGTATGGCTGTTAATGAAACTCGTGTTACCCACTATTGATATGCCTTGTTGCTTTGTGAAAGTCCTCAAATTGATTGCTCGATCTTGATATTCTCCTATGGTAATATAAAATAAAAAGGCACCATAATTCTCTTTGGGGATTTGTAAAAGTGAGCGGTGGTCAGTTATGAAGAAATTTGATGGTCGATTCCATTGTGATTGTATAAATCACAACTACAACAAGCTCAACTTTCTCTTTCATTAAGAAGGCTTCATATTTAACAAGTGGCATCAACATCTTTTTGGAGGAATCGATAAACTCAAGGGTCACCGGTTAGATTGATATTGGATTTTCTATTCCTACGGGATTGTGTAGATCTTGCACAAAAAGGGATGGGCCTCTTTCTAAGAACATCAACCTCACTTATTCTCGTTGCTCATTTTCTGAATTAGGTTAACCTCTAGTTTATGGGATTTGCATTCTTTTGACGATTGACTTCATATACATGTATTTGTGTGTTCAAATTCATATACATGCATTTGTGTGTATTGCAAGTTAGAAATTGAGCATCAAATTCATTTAGTACATATATAATTTATTTTGGAAATAATATATATTTAACATTAAAATAAAATGCATAATATGTATATTAATGTATTTTATTTATGCACTACATTTTAGATATTAAAATGCTTTTTGTTATTTTTTTTGCATTAAAATATTTTTAAATATTTGTTAATATTATTTAATCCTAAATATTAAAATATTTTATGGATGTGTGAACACTTTTTAGTTGCTCCCTCATCTAAATATTTTCATAGGTAATTGCAATTGAATGTGATAAAATGAAATGACTAGATTGTGAGAAAGGACAGAGATTTATAGCTCTAGGAGGAAGCTCCTTCAGAATGGCTTGGGCAAGTAGGGAAAGTATAGAATGGCTTGGGGAAGTAGGGAAAGTATAGAATGGCTTGGGGAAGTAGGGAAAGTATTGAATGTTGCAATTATTCCCACCCAAGTCCTTTTCACGTTGTACTCATAATTGATGATGATGTATGGGAAATAGAGAAATAAAGGAAAAGTCGGTCACCCACATAATTTCCACATTTTAATAAGAATTGACGATGTTGTATGGGAATAGAGAAATAAAGGAAAATTCGGTCATGTGGAATGGTAGACGCTAGTCAACACAGTTGGGAGATGAGAGCACACACTCTCTCAAGGGGATTCATTCAATGATTGATGCATTCAAGCATTATTCGTAGAAAAGGGAAGTCAATGACATAATAATCACATCGTAGTGATGACAACTATGCATTAAGAGTGTGTGGAAGCATTGTTAGTGCACACTCGCAACTAGTCTAGAAACATTGCAAAAAGTAAAAACAACCACGTTAATAAGGTAGGGTGATTTGTTGATTCCTGCACAAGTGGAGATGTTGGTTACTCTGGAACTTCTCTTGGTTTTCAAAGGTGGAGATCCTTTGGGTGGACTTGGATTCCCATGAAATTTATTAGGTGGAAGTGTAGTGCACTATGGATTCCTACCTGATTTCATGTGGAGGCATTATGGGCTTTGGATTCTTATGGTGTAATTGGGTGGAGATTCCAAGCTTCCCAAAGGAATCTTGGGATCGTGCGAATGTCTTCCCAAAGGTTTTTGTTTCCATGAGGTTGGGGCGAGCATTTGGGGTTTCAAGTTAAGCATAGCTAAAATCCTATCCTCATGCCCATTAGCTTTCCAGTCATCTTCATGCCATTTCTCGGTGAGGACAGTTTCTCTGATATTCTTGAGAACCACTTTCCATATCTCTTCAATTTGTCGATACTCATCTCTGAATGTTCTCCAATTTCTTTCTTTCCAGGCAACCCATATGAGAAATCCCATAAAGAGTCCCCACACTATGTTAAGAACAAGGCTTTTATACCCTCCTTTTCTCCAGACTTCAATTGTATGCCTGAGGCTCTTGTTGTCCCTATCTGTTTATTGAAAGAGGGAGGAAAGGTTTTTCCACAAGGTCTCAGCGACAAAGAAGTTATTCAATAGGTGTTCCAATGTTTCTACATTATTCTTACACATAGTATATGTCAGTCGGCCATGCATTCCTTTCTTATGCAGCTGATCCTAGGTAAGAATCTTTCCATGACTAAGTAGCCACAAAAAGTATTCAATTTTTGGCCATTGTTTTTCCGACCATATTTTTTTTCCAAAGTGGTACAACTACATTATGAATGTTATTTGATTTTATGTAATGGCCTTCTTGTATTGTGAACATGCCTTTCGTGCAATACCCCCATATGAGTATATCCTCTCGTGTTGCTATTGTTAGTTTTCTAGATTTAAGTTCTTTCACATAGTTTTCCCATTGACAAGTTTCTGGAGCATTCTTCCACTGGTCTTTTAGCTTCCATTTTCGCCATTGAAGCTCTGTCCCTTCATCCAAAAATTGTGCTATTGTCTTAGTATTCGGCCTGTTAGTGAATAGGAAAATATCCCCTAAATCAATTTCACTGAATATTTTCTCCTGTTGTTGTCATGATTCCTCCCAAAACTGGGCAATGTCGCCTCCTCTAATTTCCCAAAAATTGTGTTCTCAGATGAGATATCTATTTAGTGCTATCAAGTTTCAAATAATGGATCCTTTAGGGGTCATTTGAACTTTTAATTTCCTTACAATAGTTAAGGAAATTTCATTCTTCTGTTCTGAGATTATTTTCCACAAATCTCTACCCCATTGTATCCATATTTACCAGAGCTTAGCTCCCATAACTTGATTTAGCAAATATGGATCTCTTAACCCCAAGCTACCAGTCCTTTTTATTTTCGTAAGCTTATCCCATGAAAGGAGAGCCCATTTACAGGCTTGTTGAGATCCTTGCCATAGGATGTTTTTAAACGTCTTAGCCATATCATTACAACAAATTTTAGGCGTTTCCAATCCAGAGAGTTGATAGATGGGAATGGATTGTAAGACTGTTCTTAACATAACAACTCGACTCAGAGCATTAAGCACCCGAAATGCCCAATTTTGAAGTCGAGCTTATATGCGATTAATGAGATATTTCCACCCAGAGACCCGAAGAGAATTTAGATTGAGAGGGACTCCTAAATATTTCATAGGGAAGGATCCGATGTTGAATCCCAAGGTAGGCAATAGGAATCTTTGGGAGAGAATATTAGTATTAAATATAAACACATTTTATTTGTCATTATTCATAAGAGTTCCAGAGGCTTCCATGAAATCTTTAAGAATGGATAGAATTTCCTTAGATTCTTTTAGAGTGGCTGGACAGAAGAGCATAATGTCATCTGAAAACTGTTGGTGCGAAATTTTTAAACCTTCCCCCCAAAGATTAAGGCCTTTAAGTTGACCTCCCTGGATCTTACTTTTAATATGTCAACCAATGCCTTCTGCTGCAATAATGAAAAGGAAGGGGGAAAGTGGATCCCTTTGTCTTAAACCCCAGGTAGCATTAAAGGGAGTTGAAGGAACTCCGTTAAGAAGAATAAAGTAATTAGGAGAAGAAATAAAAGGCATTATCCAATAGATCCATCTTAAATCAAATCCAAACACCTCAAGAATAGCTTTAAGATAATTCCACGACCTCCAGAAAGGGCTCCTCTGCATGACAACAACAAATGGATAAGGTTGTGGAGGAGTACGGGGACATCTTCACCTCACCCATAGGGGTTCCTCTGCACTGTCAGGTCAAGCACCCGATTTATCTGACCCCAGGTGCACCGCTACCCAATGGACCGATCTATCGGCGCTCTGTTCTGGAGAATGATGAAATCAAGAGGCAGATTCAGGAGCTGTTGCAGAAAGGTCACATCAGACCAAGTTCATCACCCTATGACAAAGAAATGTATTCCATTGTGCAAGCCTGTCGACACCTGGTTTCACCTCCATCTCAAGAAAGAACAAAGGGGAGAAAGGCAAAAAGCCTCCGAAACCCTCCACCAATACAACCCCCACCAATACTGCCTCGACCTAGCAAAACAACTTTGAAGTTCTGAGCAATCTTGACTCATTGGAGCACCCTATAGTCTCCCAGGCCCCCACTAATCAAGATCCGTCATTATTAAGTCAATCTTTGATTACAACCAATGCCCCAAGCACAACCTCGGATTCAATCCACACCCAGGCACCACAACACAAACCATAATCCTCTCCCATTCAGATTAATACCAGCCACACCTCACTGCAAACCCCTCAATGCACAGAAATGCAAACAGAGCAACCATCCTCAACCACTTCAAACAATCCTTTGGAGGAGATCCTAGGCGATCTAGATCTCCAAAAGGTCAATGAGCAATGGTCCAAACTGGGAGTCAATGCCATTCCCCAAGAACACTTGGAGAAGATAGAAATGGCATACCTGCAGCTGGAATACATCAACCAAAATGCAGCCAAAAGGCAATGGGGAAATAGCACCCAAACGGGCATTCAAGCCAACCTGGATTTGGATCAATACAAGCCACAAGGACCAGGAAGAAAAAGAGGGCGCAAATCCACAAGACACCAAATACAAGAACCAGGCAGATGCCTAATCAATGAAGGAAAAATCAGGGCCGTGGTCCTATCTGCTCCAAAGGTAGCTCAATGAAAATCACAACCTGGAACATCAGGGGGCTCAACGACACCACCAAAAGAAGGATCTTGAAAAATCGCTTATTCTCGCTACGCCCGAACATCATACTTCTTCAAGAATCAAAATGCTCTCCCAAAGGCACAGAGACACTCAAAAAACTTGTTTCCAACAGTCATCACTGCATAAGCATAGATGCTATCGGGCAAGCAGGAGGGTTACTCACGTTCTGGAACAAAAGAAAATTCTTCTTGCAGAATGCTCTGTCCACCAAGCACTCGTTATCGATCATTTTCAACATGCCAGACTCAGGGAAATCGATCTGCATCACCAATGTGTATGGACCCCAACGAATCCAGGAAAAGCTGAAGATGCTGCTAGACCTGGACGAAGTCAGACAACACCATGGGGCAAACCACTGGATTTTAGGCGGAGACTACAACATGATCACCAATCTAGCAGGAAAAAAGGGAGGCTTACGAAGATTGGATAAGGACTCGGAAGCATTCAACACCTTTATTGTTGAATCCAAACTCATTGACATCTCCACAGTCAATGGTCTGCATACCTGGAATAATAAGCAAGCAGGAAACAGGCAGATAGCATCAAGGCTTGATAGGTTCCTATAGTCGGAATCCATTCTGCTGCAAAATATCGACATGGAGGCCAGCATTTTGCCTATCAGAGGATTTGATCACTGGCCAGTGCAGATTCACTTCACCAAATTGGATAAGCCCCACAACAGACAATTCAGATTTGAAGCCTTCTGGATAGAGCACCCATCATTCATGCAAAACATACAACGCTGGTGGACTCAAGCCACCATAAGGAGCGACAATATCATGTACATATTCCAGCAGAAGCTCAAAACAATAAAAATCAACCTCAAACGCTGGAACAAAAACACCTTTGGCGACATATTTCAAGCCAAAAAAGAACTCGAGGAAAAAATGGCGAACCTCCAACAATCTTTGATCAAAGAAGGGCCCAATGATGAAAGAATAGCTCAAGAATCAAATCTGCAAAGGCAATGGGAAGAACGGTTAAAACAAGAAGAGCTGCTATGGAGGCAGAATTCGAGGGTGCAATGGTTAAAACAGGGAGAACGCAACACTAGTTTCTTCCATAAGTCAACCATCTAGCATAGAGCACATAATCGCATCCTCTCCCTCAAAAAAGCTGATGGCGATCAAGTTTATAAAAGGGAGCATATAGGATCTGAACTCAACTCTTTTTTCACTTCTCTTCTCAACGATTCCATTCAAGATAGAACCCAAGCCATCAATGAAATTATCGCTGCCATTCCCAACTTAGTTACAGAGGAGAAAAACTCCCTCCTTCTAAGAGAATTCACTGAGTAGGAGATTGAAGAAACAATCTTCAACATGGCCTCGAACAAGGCTCCCAGACCAGACAACTTTACAATCGAATTCTTTAAAGCTTGCTGGCCCATTATTAAGGCTGACCTTCTCAACCTAGTAAGGAACTTTCACAGAACCAAGAAAGTTTTGCTTGCCATCAATGCCACATTCCTCACCTTAATTCCCAAATCAGACCTGGCTGACTCCCCCGACAAGTTTCGTCCCATAGCCCTTTGTAATGTCCTTTACAAAATCCTTTCCAAACTGATGGCTAGCAGACTTAAATCTGTCCTCCCCTCAATCATTTCTCAGGAACAAACTGGTTATGTTGAAGGTAGGCAGATCACTAACATCATAATCCTCATTCAAGAAGTGTTGCATTCTCTCAAAACAAAAAGGACTCCAGGTATGCTTATCCAGCTTGACCTTTCAAAGGCCTTTGATAAAATCAGCTGGCACTATATGAGAGCAATCCTCCAGGCTTTTGGATTTAGTCATCAATGCACAAATTGGATAATGGAACTGGTCTCAGGTGCTTTCTTTTCAATGCTACTGAATGGAGGACCCCTTCAACCCTTCATTCCGTCCAGAGGTATAAGGCAAGGAGATCCCCTGTCTCCGTTTCTCTTTGTCATTATGGCAGAAGGGCTAGGAAGATCCTTAGCCAAGGCAAAACAGCAGAATCAACTCAAAGGCATCAAACCGGTACACCAAGGACCCACAGTAACACATCAGCAATTCGTAGATGATACAATGCTCATGGGCGCCCCCACAGTGCAGGAAGCTCGAACCATCAGCAAAGTGCTAAAGACTTTCTCGGAGGCCTCAGGTATGGAAATCAATCTCACAAAATCCAAACTATTTTTTTTCAACACATCCATTCCTGTGCAGAGAAATCTCAACATAATTCTGAATATTCAAAAGAACTCCCTTCCAACCAAATACCTTGGTATACCACTCTCGGAATATGCCTACAAATCGGCCAACTGGGAAGCCCTCCTCAACAAAATGAGAGCTAGGTTAAGCAGCTGGACCCACCGGGCCTTAAACATGGCCAGAAGACTGATACTGGTCAAGTCCATCCTTCAAACCATGCGAGCATATATGTTTTCAGCACTTGCAGCCCCTAAGGTGGTTTATAAATCCATCCGAAGCATCCAACGATCCTTTATCTGGAATGAAGCCTCTAAGGAATCCAAATGGGCCCTCCTCAAGTGGACAGACATCTGCAAACCAAAAATGGAGGGAGGTTTGGGCCTAAGAGACCCCAAGATATTAAGCAAGGCCGTAGTAGCAAAAATCTAGTGGAGATGGGTAGAAAATCCTAACTCCCTCTGGGGCACCTTGTGGAAAGCGAAGTATACAAATAAAATCAGGGACAAAGACCTCATTAGGCTTATAGGCACCACTCAAGGATCCCCCATATGGAATAAAGCATGGGAAAATCGACATATTATTCAGCAGCATAGCTTCTTGGAAGTGCACCAAGGCAACACTGCCCTATTCTGGGAAGATGCCTAGCAGTAGCTCCCACCCTTGGCACACCCAGACTGGAACACTCTTAAAAGAGATATGCAGGAGGAAGGCAAGGTTACGGTAGCAGACTACTGGCAACCTGTGAGCGAGGCAACCACATGGAAAAAATGGTTATCCAGAGAACAATGGCATACCCAAGCAGGCCCAATGAATGTAGACCATCTTCTACAAGACTTGGACAAAAGAAGAATCCTAAAGTCTAATAAAGAGGACATCTTGAGATGGGGAATAAATCCCAAAGGAACGTTCAACCTCAAAGAAGCATATCAGATCTTGGCTGCCTCCTCGGATCCGCAACCAGATCACAAATGGCAAGCCCTTTGGAACAGAGGAACATGGCCAAAAATCACACTATTCTCCTGTCTGGTCATGCATAACAAGGCACTTACATGGGACAATTTGCAAAAACGAGGCTTCGTAGGCCCTTCACAATGTATGCTCTACGAGAATGGTCCAGAAACTCTCAATCACATCCTCAACACCTTGTCCCACGGCTTGCTCTCTATGGGATGACATGGCCCTGGTCTTCAGACAATCCGATAGAAATAGAAACTCCATCCAACTCTCACTCAGCAAGTGGAGATTTCTATTTTGAATGTCATTTTTAATATAAAGTGAGTATTTCAACTTGTCTCTTAAACATTAACCATCTTTTTTGGTATTGGGTTGTAATTTAAGCATATTGTGTCCAAATATCATCAAATGTTTTCATAGTAAATTCATTTTAAGAACATTAAAAGAGATTTAAAACTGATCAAAACATTACATTAAAAATAAAAATAAAAAATAAATCTTAAATCCTAAATTGGTATATATTTATTATTATTATTATATATATATATATAATTAATTTATTTAAGTTTTAATAATGAATTATTAAAAAAATCTATTATAATCACAATAAATAAAATTATGCCATACTAAATAAAATATGGTTATGAACCAAAACGTATCATTTGAATGTTATTTTAAGAGATGATTTAGTTAAACCAAAACGTATCAAAGAGATGATACGCTCCCACCCATATTTAAACACATATGTTTTAAACATATAAACAAACCATATAACATGGTTAAAAAAGGCAAATGACTATATTAAACTATATGTCATGGTGGGCATGGTTACAACGGTTACGTATCCCCTTAAATGAATTCCAACGTATGTTCCAATCCACCATTACGTGTTGCCAGGACCATGGTGCCGCCAATGGAAATACAGGGGCAGGCCGCCCAATGCGGACCCAACGCCCCAACGTCCCATTCAAATTCAAATGGAGGGTCTTTAAAAACGACGTGGCGCGATATTTAAAACGACGGGTTTTTAAAAGTTAAATGGCTCTCGGACGAGAGTTGAAGAAACTCTCGGACGAGAGTTTTTCCAACTCTCGTCCGAGAGTTTCTCCAACTCTCGTCCGAGAGTTTCTCCAACTCTCATCCAAAAAATTTTCTCGAGAGTTTTGTGACCACAACTCTCGGACGAGAAAATGCATAAATCTCGTCCAAGAGAATTTTAACTCATGTTAAACCCGACCAAAATCTCGTCCGAAATATTTAAAATCTCTCGGACGAGAATTTTGAGAACTCTCGGCCGCCCAGAATGAAATTGGGGGGTTCGAGTTCAATTACGCTTGAACCAAGGAAGACCTCAAGCTTGCTTACAAGCATGGCTATCAAGTCATGGTTGGATGTAGAAGAAGTTTGGGGAAAAAAATCTTCCAGCACTACCATCGACATACAGGTAAATAAAATAAATGATGAATGCTTATAATTTATTACTTGTATAATACATTAATTATTATTTTTGGGAATAAACTAATGTGTTTAAGCATTTTAAGTAGGAAAGAAATGAAAAAACAAAACCTAGAGTCAATGGAGTGGCACCCAATGAAGGTGGTGTGCATCTCAATTATAGAAATATTTCATGTGCTATGAAAAATTTAGTATGTATTACAATTCAAAATATTTAATTGAAAATGGTGTATTAGTTATAATATTTCTTGTTTCAACTCTAGATCATGTCCAAGATGTGGCTACACAAGAAGAGGAACATATTGCCACATCATAAACTACTTTTCTTTCCCCTGCTATTGAAGAAACTAAAGAACACTTTAATGCTCTTTTATTAATTAAATATTTGTAATAATAACACAAAATTTAAAAATTTAACATTTATTTCTTGTTGCAGCTAATGATCCTCCCCTCTTACAGTAGTCTCGATTACATCGTGATTAAATGACTAGGTCATCAATGAGAGATATAGAGGCTAAAAGAACCAAAGAGAAGAAGAAGCAATTAATGAAGTCATTTCCGAATTCTATTAGAAAGTGAAGAAAAATAAAAATAAATGATTCACTAGTTATATCATTAGAAACATCATGTACCATGTTATGAAAACATATTTTTGATGGTAAAATTATTGAGATAATTATTTTTTGTCTATGATGAATGAATGAATGAATGAATGAATGCTATAAGTTAATGAATGATTTCTATATGTTTATTTATGTACAAAAACACATATGTTTCGTTATGATTTTTTTGTTTTTCTAATGTCTTTGGATGAATTATAATTTGTTTATTTAAATTATTTTCTAGTAGATATATTGGGCATTGGGGAATTGAGATTGATGTGATGGTGTGGGGAAGGGGCCATAAGAGCTTCCACCTTCACATGGTTGGCCCTATTCATTATATAATAAATTAGGATTTAGATAATCTTAGACCAAACCTCCCTCAATCCAACAGAGAAACAACAAAGTCAATGTTTATTTTGTTGTTGATTCATCAAATCAAGGGATGCTTGCTCCAATATTAGACTACTCTGATAGATTATTCTTGAAACAAAGATGATATCACTAAGGTATTCAAGCACTCGAGTCTTATTAATTAATATTTAGGCACAAAATGTTTTTTAATCTATTTTGTTATTTTAATGATTGTTTATCTACCTTTAACTCAATTTATGTGAGTTGGAGGTATTTTTATTCTCAATTTATTTCTTGTCATGCCATGTTTGAAATCAAATTAGTTGAGATGGATGTTTATTGGTTCATTTTAGGTATGATATACAGATCAAGTTAGGGGTTTACTTCTTTTTTTCTCATGTAATTTTTTCTTATGAGTCTTCTACCTTGATTACCTTATTTTGCTTGATATAGCTAGTACCTTTTTCTATATTGAAATTTTAGTCATGCTCCTTATAAATTTGCATTTAGGAGACATACTCACATTTAGATAAGCTCTTCTTTACTTGAATCTTGATGTTTTTATTATTGCCATAATAGACTAAGCTTTTGGACATAGGACTTATTCTTGAATACATATTCTTGGTTCATATCTAACTACTCCAATTACGAATATTTATATGTTCTTGAATCAATATGATGTTATTACTTCTTCAGATAAGCTAGGTTTTTATTATTTTAGTGGAAAAATGGATTTATGGCTAGCTCTATGGTTTTATCCACAAAACTTAGGTATTTCTCATCAATCCTTGTAGACCATTAGGGTTTAAAAACCATATAATTCCATTTTTTATCTAACCTTTTTCACATGCAACTTTTATTTACAAAATCCAAATGCCCAAAACCATAAAATCTATATGTGATAAAATCAATCAAGGATGTATCAAGGGTAATAGTCCATTATAAATTTTGTAGGCTAGTATATCTTAATGAGCAACATATGCAAGGAATATTTCACGGTTCATGTCTTCAATATAACATCCTTCTTGTAAAAGAATTATGAAATGAAATGCAACATTTCCAAAAGAAACATAGGTCCCAAAAACTTCAATCCAATGTATAACACTTTAATTTTCCAAATAATTTTGGAATGGGTATGATACTTATTCATAGTTCATCCCTGACATTTTTTATTAAATTTCTTGTGCAGTTACCCAAGATACATTTTGAGAAATAGCATTCCTTCAAGCCTTATCAAGCTATGGATAAGCTATAACTCCATAAAATTCAAATAATCATATGACATTGGATCATATTTCAACCAATATAATTATTATCAATACAAAGAAAGACATATTTTGCAAAAAAGCCATTGCTCAAATATTTTCACAGTAGTGTAACATTTGGTATTAGTATTCTAGAGACTTTAGGTATCTTCTTCTTCAATAAATACACAAAGAATATCCTTTTTGAAATATGGCATGTATGCTACTTTGTCTTCATGTGTGAGAAGTAGTAATCTTGTAACATTTTCCTACAATACATGAGTATTTCAATACATACCTATAAGATCATTGAATTTGTCACGTGTTAATGTAGATGGTATAAATCATCTAATAATAAAAATGTGCCATGTGGTTCCTTTCTTTTGTATACATGATAATGTTTTTTTGAAGGAATGTTTCATCTACTTCTTTATTAAATATCAAAACCTCCTTGTATTTTATGGTTTAAATTCATATGAATAGTATTTCAAGCTTATATAATTACACTTGAGTGAAAGCCTTTTTTCTAGAACCTAGTCTTGAACCAACACTACATATTATTTAATTAGATCTGGCTCATGCAATAGAGTTGTTAGTGATATTCCTTGAATTAGTTTTGACCCTGATATTAATATCACAAGAACTTGTGTAAGATAAGAGTGTGAATTCTTGTCTTCATTTTCGAATAAGGTTCATTTGTCTAGATTACATCAAGTTTTGTACCACTCTTGGATTCACATCATAAGATATCAAATTTTAGAAGAATTGGGTATCCTCTTCTATTATACTTCAAGAAGTTGAATATTCCTGACACTTAGCTAACCTTCCTGATAGGATTCTTAGTTTTTATTTACATTACAACATGGCTTGTGATTTGTTGTTAGAATTATTGAATGGTGTAACATATCTTCAAGATCGCAAGAGAATTATGGCACCATACTGGAAATATAGTTTTGAGAAGGAGATCTATTATAGTATTCTCATTTCTAATCTTTTAGTACATAATTATACTTTTAGGGTATAATTGAAAATTAGGGGATTTCGAGAAGGGCATGAAATGGGTAGGACATTGTTTTATCATATTCTTGAGAAGCCTGCAGTGAGATACATGATTAGTTTGTGCAGTGTAATATGGTTTTACATATATAATAAAAATGTTGGATATGGAGAGGTGGATTTGAATTAGGATGCAGTTGTTGAGGGCCAACACGAGATATTAATAACTTCAAAATTTTCACATATTAGTATTATTCATTTGGTTTTCAACATGATTTCCATTTGGAACCTAGGTGTAATAGATAACCTTGGAAATATGGGTTTTGGAGTTTTGTTTTATCTTCACTACACTTTAGTTTTGTTCGTCTTATTTGGCCTTTTAATCATTATAGCTTACCACATTTTGGTCTAAATATTCAAGCTTGATTCTTTTAGGAGAGACATTGTTGTTGGTTACTTCTACATAGTGTTTGGGTGGATGAATATCCTTGCATTGAAGAATCCATCTTCTAAATTGGATCTATTTGGAGTTTTTTCCATTCCCATCAATTATTTTTCTGTTTTGAATCTCGTGTCTTCATTTTCAACTTGAAGCGAACTGACACACTTAATTTTCCATTTATTGAAATCAAGTTTTCAATGGATACTTCTCTGCCTATAGTAAGCTTCATTGACCCTAATAATTGTAGAGGCCATAAAAAATGGTAGACCCTGTTGTGAAACCAACTCCAAAAAGAGAAGAAAAGAGATATCAACGCCTTAGAAATAAGCCACTTCGAGGGGGAAACCTCCAATACATTACGTGAATGAATAATTATTGGATGATACAAATGACAAAACCTCCTTTCTATATATAGGAGTCCACGGGGCCACAATGTAATCCTAGCCGACCTAACAATAATAATGTAAGGGCACAATAATAACAATATGGGGGTTACAGGGGTACAACAATAACAATAATGGGGACTACACTAACATAATAAGGGACTACACTATTAATATAGGGACTTAACATGCCCCTCTCCTTCAAACAAATGTTGTCCTAAACGCTTGATTATTTCTTGATTCTTCTGTATAAAATTCTCATCCTCCCATGTGGAATCTTATACAGGAAAGTTCTTCCACTTGCTGAGATACTCTGAAATTGATCGTACTTTTTGATTTCTTGTTTCTGTGACTGCTTCAGAACTTATTTCGATGTGATGTTGATATTCCTGTTATTTCATTAGATTTTCCACCAAAGTTAGGTTGTTCTTTAAGAGTTGGAGAACTTCTTGTTGATGCTCGATGTGATCTTCCACTAATTTATCATCCATATTAGCTATTATTTGATCCTTCAAACCATCCAACTTAGCCTCCATTTTTTATTTTAAACCATCTATGTCATCTTTGGTTGCTCTTCGTAAGATCGAAATTTGCTGCACTTGGTACCGTAATTTTGATATCTCATACTGCAATTATTCCTATTCATGCATCATAGTATAGATTTTTGAGGGCTTAATGGGTATGGAATTATTTTTTTGAGGCATTATAGAACCCAATAATGATAAAAATTCTAAAATATGCCCTTGGAATCACTTAAAACTGCTTTTTTAAACAAACGTTATACAATTTTAAAAACAAAATACACACTTTTTTCTTGCTTTTGAGGAGATCTATATTGAAATTGAATCATCTCTATAATTGAAGATCCTCAATATCTGAAATTACACCTTGTAGTAGCCCTCTGAATCTTCTTTCAAATGTCATAGGTCTGACCTGATTTGGATTCTTCAAGGCAAAGTTATGTCCAATCTCTCAGAATGACCCAATTATGGACTGGTTCAGTAGAGTGAACTTGTACGACTTGCCACGTGTAACTGTTTCCTTCTTTGGCTCTGAAATTGATAGAAAAAAAACTAAAATCCATTTACTTATGGAAACTTTTTACAGAATTCCAATCCGATGCTTAGAGAGAGAGTTATGAATATTTTCCCACGATAACCTCTTTGAGATGAAATTCGGGAGCCTAACAAAGACCTAACTTCCACAGATCATATCTCTGAAACTGTTGCAAACCAAGCTCTGAAATTTTGCGATGATGTTCCTCAGGATTTTAGCTTCACTCTCTAAAAATTTCAGCTTCTGAAACTCCGTAGAAAAAAAGGTATAGCGAAAATTCGACAATGACCTGTTTAGGTTAAATTCAGGAGCCTGCAGAAAGCCCTAACTTCCACAGATCATATCTCCAAAATATTGCGAACCAAGCTCTAAAATTATGTGACAATTTTCCTCAGGATTTCGGATTCGCACTCTAAAAATTTCAGCTTCTGAACCTTCGTAGAAAAAAAATTATAGCGAAAATGCCACGATGACCTGTTTGGAGCAGCGAAACCCTAGAATCCAAAGCTCTAATACCAAATGTTGTGAAACTAGCTCCGAAAAGAGAAGAAAAGAGATATCAATGCCTTAGAAATAGGCCACTTTGAGGGGGCAACCTCCAATACATTACATGAATGAACAATTCTTGGATGATACAAATGACAAAACCTCCTTTCTATATATAGGAGTCCATGTGGCCATAATGTAATCCTAGTGGGGCCACAATGTAATCTTAGCCGACCTAAAAATAATAATGTAAGGGCACAATAATAACAATATGGGGGTTACAGGGGTACAACAATAACAATAATGGGGACTACACTAACATAATAAGGGACTACACTATTAATATAGGGACTTAACAGACCCTGATTTAGAGGGAATTCAAAAATGCTTCAATTCTACATGTGAAAGTTAAAATATTGTCTAATGTATACTTCCATACTATCCTCTGTTGGCAATATGATGCAGAGTGTTGTCCTTGATGGCAACCCACTGAATGAAGATGAAGACATGTGACTGTTGACATGTGTTGTCCTTGATGGTAATCCACCTGATGAAGTTATTCTTGTCTTGATGGACTTCGTAAATGATGAAAATCTGATGTGATATGATGTTTGTTAGCAATATGGTGCTAAGTGTTGTCCTTAAATGGCAACCCTTTTGATGAAGATGATGACAACTTACTTGATGAAGTTGTGCTTGATAGAATATTTTCTTGATGAGCTAAATATGATGTATCTACAGTGTGTATAGAAGGCAATGAAGAAAGGAATTCAGCATGTGCTAAATCTATGATGAAAAGAGTATGTCTCAAGGCATACGCGGATATTTCTAAGGGAAGTCGCGTATGCACGCGGGAAAGAACGTGACAAGTCGTGTATGGGCAAAAGCGCTCAAAAAGTGCAAAACCTAGGGTAACCACCATGGTATTGACCCATTGTATTGGGTAATTATTCGTCTAAATGACCCCGTCCAGGAATACCATCGGAAGCAATGTGGTTTTGGCTCATGGTATTGAAAAAGGGTAAACCTATATAAGGAGAAGAAATTCATTGTGCAAATCATGAGTGTGGGTGCAAGATGTCTGAGCTTGAATAAATATTTCTCTCTGAAGTAGATCTGAATGGAAAGGGTTACAGTTGAATGATAAATCTGAATGTATGATGCACCAATGATGAAGAAGGGGATCTAGATCTGAAATGTACTTGTATTTGCTAGATCTGTTTATGGAATGATTAGATCTGTGATAGAGCGAACATTTGTATTTTGAGATTAAGGTAAAATACGAAGTGATATTATCTGTTGTGAGAATCAATGACATTAAAGTCTAGGAGTACAAGAATCCATACGCTAGTTCGCCGCGGAAGAAGCGACGTATATATACGCAGCTTCTTCGAAGAGAAAGCGCGTATGCGCGGTAAATGGCTACGTAATTTGTACGGAGAGAGTATACGCGGGTTGTATGGTAGAAGGCGCGTATATACGCGACATCGAGTGAAAGGAAAGCGCGTATGCAAACTAGGGTTCTTTGAAGTACGTAGTAAGAAATGTCTAATACGTTACTGGCCGGTTTCTTGATATCATCGATGAGTTATATGTCTGTTTCATGGTTGACTATGCTTAAATGTGAGTGGGTCAGGTGCGAAAATATGATGAAACGGTGGCCTCCAAGTGGTGTCCTAAAGGAAGTTTTGGATCTAGTGTGAAAATTGATGAAACGTGGTCCTTAGAGGTGCTGAGGGTTGTAGCCTTCAGTCAGGGGGTTGTAGCTCCCTTCCAGGAGAGGCTGGTAAACGAGATCAGGGGGTCGTAGCTCCCTTCCAGAAGAGGCTGGTAAACGAGTCAGGGGGTTGGAGCTCCCTTCCAGGAGAGGCTGGTAAACGAGCGCAGGTGGGTGCCTGCGTGCTGGTAGAGTCTACACCAACACATATGTTGTAAGGTGGTTTCTCTATAATAAAATATTGAAGGCTGAGCAACTGCAGCGGTGGTTTTCTCCCGACTTGGGTTTCCACCTAGAATCCTGGTGTTCATGTGTGATGCTTATGTGTGATGGTTTATTCTGTTCTTACTGCACATGTTTACTGTTTGTAGAACATCTAAGGAATGAATGATGAAATGATATAAGTGAAGAACTAAGTTAATAAATATCTGCATATTTAGATCTCTGCTTATACGCGAGTTGCATGAAGGATATCCGCGTATATATGTGGGTTTACTAAAGGAAAGTACATATGAGTTTTAGAGAGTGAAAAATTAAAAAGTTTTGAATATGCTGTAAATACTGATTCACCCGCCCCTCTCAGTATTTTTCCCAACAATTGGTATCAAAGCAGGTCCTTGTGCAGAAGCTTGATCGCTTAAAGGAGATTTGTCGCAATGGGAAGTCAAGAAGGAGTAATGTCTATAAAGCCACCTCTATTCAATGGAAGCAATCTGAAATTCTGGAAGGTACGAACAAAATCATATCTGCAAAGTCTTGGTGCAGATGTATGGGCAATTGTGGAAGAAGGTTATCAATACCCGGCAAGTATTCCTACTGATGCAGCAGAAAGAAAGAAGTATGAAATCAATGCCAAAGCAGTAAATGTCTTATTAGGAAGCATGTCTGAATCAGAATTTGCTAAAGTGATGCAGCTACACTCAGCAAAAGAAATATGGGATAAGATCATTCTGAGCTATGAAGGAGATACAAAGGTAAAAAGTGCAAAACTCCAAACTCTTAGAATTGAATATGAAAATTTGAAGATGCATAGTGATGAAAGTGTTGCCAGTTTCTTTCTTCGTCTGGACGATATTGTAAATCGAATGAGAAATTTGGGTGAAACCATAACTAATACTACTCTGGTGGAAAAGGTCTTAAGATCCTTGACTTCGAAATTTGACTCTAAAGTTTCGGCTATTGAAGAAAGGCAAGATCTGCAAACTCTTACTATTGTTCAATTACATGGTATCCTGACTGCTTTTGAAATGAGACAAGGAGGTCCTTCTCAAATCAGAGAAGCTGCTTTTAAGGTATCTACAAGAGGAAAAGAAAAGGAAGTTGTCAAAGAATCCAGTTATATATCCGATGAAGAAGAAGCGAATTTCGTGAGAAAGATCCAACTAGGTACTGGAAGATTCAAAGGTAAGCTTCCCTTCAAATGTTTTGAGTGTGGAAAAGTTGGTCACTATGCTGCTAAATGTCCTTATAGAGAAAAACATGGTAAAGGGAAACAATTTGAAAAGAGAAAGAGTTATTATGCAAAAGAAGATGATGATGAAGTGTCCAGTGAAGATGAAGAAGATTCTGACCATGATCTGAAAGTGCTCATGGCAAAGAAGAAAAAGAAGAAGCCTACTCGAAACAAGGAGATCTCTCAGAAAACATGGTTAGCAGAAATTGAAGAAGATGAATCAGATAGTGATTGGGGTCCTAATTGTCTCATTGGTACAATGAATTGTGATGATAGTGAAGAAGTTATCAAAGATCAACAAAGAATATTTAATGAGAAGGAATCTGCCTCCAAAGCTTTGATGTTCGATGATGTATACAATCGAAGTAAAGGACTTGAAGCAGATCTGGAAAAATCAAATAAAAAGAATGAAAGACTTGAAGCTGAAATCATCTCTCTACAAGAAAATCTTGAAGCATCAAGTAAGAAGAATGAGGAACATATACCATCATTTGAAAAGGAAGGACTTGAAGCAGAAATCATTTCCCTCAAAGAAGACTTGGATAAATCAAATAAGAAGAATGCAGGACTTGAAGCAGAAAACATATCTCTGAAAGTAAATCTCGAAGTATCGAAGAAGAAGAATGAAGAGCTACAACAAACATGTGAAGAAAACGAAAATTGGTTGAAAGAAGAGATTCTAAATCTGAAGGATCAAGTAGAAGATGGAAGAAGGAAAGAAGAAAGCATGACAAAGCAATGTCAAGCCTTGGAGGTTGAGGTAAACATTCTCAAAGTTAAATTAGAAGAAAAGGTAAAACTTTTGAGGTTTCAATATAGTACTAATATTTTGGACAATATTCTGAGTAATCAAAGGTCTCCTGCTATCAAACTTGGTCTTGGTTTCCATGAAACTGTTAAAGGAGAATCTAGCTCACAAGGAAGTGCAAAAAATTCAGAGGATGTCAATACTAAACCTGAAGTGTTGAAAGAGACAAAATATCAACCAACAATCATGAATTCTCAAAGGAATTCATTCAAGAACGTTGAATGTTTTAAATGTCATAATTATGGGCATGTTGCAGCAAATTGCAGAAGCAGAACAATTCGGCCACAAACAAACAGGTTCTACTCAGAAAGGTACTCTAGTAGCTTCAAGGGATATTGTTTTTCATGTAACAAGTATGGACATAAAGCAGCTGATTGCAAAAGGAGGAAGATTAGAAATACTCATTATGATTCTTATGCTTACTTTTCTCGACATATGAGATGTTATTCTTGTAACAAGTATGGACATGTAGAAAAGGAATGCAGGTTGAACAGATCTGAGAAAGTGGACAATTTCCAGCACACAAATAGAAAGTTCAAACAAATCTGGAAAAAGATGGAGGACCGATCAGAAACATAGGGAATTCTGACCCTACGGCAGTCATCTACTTCTGAAGCTTACTTCTCTTATTGACTGCAGGAATGATGCGAGATACATTATCAGATTTAGTAATGTATCGTCACAGGGAGAGCAATGTATGATGATTCTCACGATTGATTTGATTGTTCTGGTTATATGTATTTATGACAGAGCATCTGATATGAAGAAGACAGGTACAGGAAGTACAAGTTCAGGGGGAGATGAAGGAATGTGAAAAAAAAAAATTTTCTATGCTTCACTTTCCATACGCGGGTTCTATTAGCAAAAGTCGCGTATACACGCGAGTTCCAGCAGACACAGTCGCGTATGCATTGATGATAAGAGAATTTTTTTTGATAGCTAAAGATCTGGAGCAGCAGGTTGAATACTAATGATTGCATTGTTGGCAATATGACTGCTTATTCTTGGTTATTGTGATACTCATGCTTAAATGATGATGACTTGGTACATGGTTTATTATGATGAGATGTTGATCCCTGTTTACTGAAAAATATTGTTCTGGAATGATAATCTCTCTTGAAAAATTGTATTGATGCTGCAAAGAATCTGAAGGCTTGGTCACTAATGTGCTTATGCTACAACCGTTGGATGACGCTTGAAGACACAACTACTCTATTCTATCTATCTGTAGTCCAGGGAAGAATTCAAATATCTCAGAAAGAAGCTGAACACTGTCTTTTTCTCACAGAGGATCAGATCTGGTTAAAATTTAGAAGATGGCATTGCATACGCGGATTTCCTGAAACACAGTCGCGTATATACGCGAGTTCCTGCACAAAAAACCGCGTATGTCTGATTGCTGACAATTTTCTGTTTGGAGTCAACTCTCTTCAGCACAGCTGCAGTGCTGCTTGGTATCTCTGATATTGTTTGGTATATCTGGTGGTGTTCCAGTTCTCATAATTCTATTTCTAATGTTTTGATAAAGATGCCTTGATGATTTGTTGGTGAAAGTGTTCAGGATGCACAAACTAAGGAGGAGCCTTAGTCATATGAAAAGGATGCGTGGATGCACAGATTCAGGGGGAGCATTAGCTTTGCTGAGTATAATGCATTGTTGGCATTATGATGGTTCTGAAATATGTTCTCTTTCTTGAGGACTTTCTGGTGTTGGTCATAAATGGTCATATTTGTAATTTGATGAAAAGGTCTTGTTGAGACCCATAATGTAAAATTGTAATGTTCAGTCATGCAAAGGACTTGTCAAATTTGTAAACCCACTTGGTTGGGTAGCTGAGTCAAATTCTGTAAACCCACTTGGTTGGGTACTTGAGTCTCATATGTCAATCCACTTGGATGGATCTTTGATGTAAGTATGAGTCATTGGTGATAGGAAAGTCATAGAGTCATGTACTTCATTGAAAAATATGTTTGAAGACTCAGCATGAACTCAAGGGGAGCTTGGTCACTTCAGTATATATCAGATCTGCAGAACGCTTCTTCTATATGGGGAGAGTATGTTGGTTTTGATCCGCCCGTTGCCCTTGATGTCAAAGGGGGAGAGTGACATGGTGTTTGAATGAAGAGAAAGAATGGTGTCAAAATGGAGAGAGTGACATGGTGTCTTTGTATTCTTAATGTACCTATCTGTTGTGGTAACCAAACACCATCATGGTTGCCATCAAGTCCAAAGGGGGAGATTGTTGGCAATATGATGCAGAGTGTTGTCCTTGATGGCAACCCACTGAATGAAGATGAAGACATGAGATTGTTGACATGTGTTGTCCTTGATGGCAAACCACCTGATGAAGTTATTCTTGACCTGATGGACTTGGTAAATGATGAAAATCTGATGTGAAATGATATTTGTTAGCAACATGGTGCTGTTAGCAACATGGTGCTAAGTGTTGTCCTAATGGCAAACTTTTCGATGAAGATGATGACAACCGCATTTACGAAGTTGTGCTTGATAGAATATGTCTTGATGAACTAAATCTGATGTATCTTCAGAGAGTACAGAAGTTAATGAAGAAAGGAATTCAGCATGTGCTAAATCTATGGTGAAAAGAGTATGTCTCAAGGCATACGCGGATTTGTCTAAGGGAAGTCGCGTATGCACGCGGGAAAGAACGTGACAAGTCGCGTATGGGAAAAAGCGCTCATAAAGTGCAAAACCAGGGGTAACCACCATGGTATTGACCCATTGTATTGGGTAATGATTCGTCTAAATGACCCCGTCCAGGAATACCATCGGAAGTAATGTGGTTTTGGCTCATGGTATTGAAAAAGGGTAAACCCATATAAGGAGAAGAAATTTTACCAAAAATCAAGAGTGTGGGAAAAGATGTTTGAGTTTGAATGAACATTTCTCTGAAGTAGATCTGAATGGAAAGGGTTATAGTTGAATGATAGATCTGAATGTATGATGCACCAATGATGAAGAAGGGGATCTAGATCTGAAATGTACTTGTAATTGCTAGATCTGTTTATGGAACGATTAGATCTGTGATGAGGCGAACATCTGTCTGAGGTAAAGGGTAAAATCTGAAGTGATGTATCTGTTGTGAAGAATTGCAATGACATAAAAGTCTGAAGAACCATACGCTAGTTCGCCGAAGAGGAAGCGCGTATATACGCGGCTTCGCTGAAGAAAAAGCGCGTATGCGCAATGAAATTAGCTCAGACCCAGAAGGCAGGCAAGCACGCGGTCAGGCGAGACATGAGTACACGCGCAACAAGAAAGGAAAGCGCGTATGCAAACTAGGGTTTGCTGAAGTCTGTGGTAAGAAATGTCTGATCTGTTCTGCTGGTTTACTGATATATGTTAGTAAGTTATATGTATCTGTTTCATGGTTGACTATGCTTAAATGTATGGAGTGGGTCCAGTCTGAAAATATGATGAAACGTGGCCTGCAAGTGGTGTCCTAAAGGAAGCTTTGGATCCAGTGTGAAAATTGATGAAACGTGGTCCATAGAGGTGCTGAGGGTTGTAGCCTTCGGGCCCAGGTTGTAGCCTGTGAGAGGCCGGTAAACGAGACCGGGGTCGTAGCTCTCTTCAGAGAGGTCGAAACGCAGCCGTGGTTGAGCTCTTTCCTGTGAGAGGTCGGTGAAACGAGCGTGTGGGTGCTCCGCGTGTCGAGAGTCCGCACCAAAGACACATGTTGAAGACAAGTTTACAACAATAAAATATTGAAGGTCGCACAATCGCAGCGTGTTTTCTCCCACTTGCCCACCCAAACTCGGTGTTCATGTGTGATGCTTATGTGTGATGGTTTATTCTGTTCTTAATGCACATGTTTACTGTTTGTAGAACATCTAAGAAATGAATGATGAAATGATATAAGTGAAGAACTAAGTTAATAAATATTTGCATATTTAGATCTCTGCTTATACGCGAGTTGCATGAAGGATATCCGCGTATATACACAGGTTTACTAAAGGAAAGTAGCGTATGAGTTTTAGAGAGTGAAAAAGTAAAAAGTTTTGAATATGCTGTAAATACTGATTCACCCCCCCCTCTCAGTATTTTTCCCAACATCCTCTCCTATAACATTATACCTCCTACAAGTCTTCACCTACATGTCTCCATTTTATTTGTGGTAAATTTTATTTCCCAAGTTGTCTTCTTGCCTTTGAAACCTTGGTTTTTAGTACGTTCATAGTGTGCATAGTTAATTATGGTTGTTGATGTCAATTCACACCTTTCTCCCAAAAATAACTTCAGACTCATCAATATGGAAATTTTATTGGGACCCAAATGGATTGTTAACTAGAGCTTCCATATGTCACTTGGAAATATGTCCCATGTCCCATTAGTGATAATCCTTGGTGTATATGCTTTTGTTGGCACTTCAATTCCCTATCTCACTTTTTCCTTTGCTAACATTGAGTTGCTGATAGTGTGAAAATTGATCATTTAGCTTTATTTCAAGACTTCCTTTATCATCGTAACTGTTCAACTAACATCCTACTACTACCACATTGTGTAACTTCAAGGATACACATTAAAAAATTGTGGGTTTCCCCAATCACTCTCATTTCCCATTGGGATTATGGATTAATGTGATCTAGGTTGAGCCCCTAAACAAACTTTATTTATTCTATGGATGCCTGGGATGCATAAAAGTTTATTTCACCACATGTTTTAGCCAATAATAATACAAATTTGTAGGTTTTCTCTTTTTTTTTGTTGATATTTGTGTTGAAATGTAGAATTGTCCCGACTCAACATAGGAGGAAGTTCCCTGTCGGAGCCTCGATGTGACTCTTTTTTGTTAATGGCCATCCTGACTCGAATTTTGGGACCAATTTAGCCTTCATGAGGCGATGCTCCAACGAATGGAGAATTGATTTAAGGAAAGCATATTTTTTAATATTTTTTCAAAATATGAGGGAAACACAGCAAATAAAGCCTACTCTAAATGCAATTCTATGTTTTAATGATGTATATACAGGCCTAGGCTCAAACTTATATCCATGGAAATTAAAGATAGATAGTATATTCGACAATTGAAGATTAATTGAAAAACTATTATTGAAAGAATAATTGGAAATATACAATCTACAAAATTTCCAAGAAAATATAAATGAATCTATCAAATAATATGTATATGAATAACAAGTAACAATTTGAGAGTTGTGGATATG
This sequence comes from Pinus albicaulis, assembly GCA_034641835.2. Taxonomy (NCBI): domain Eukaryota; kingdom Viridiplantae; phylum Streptophyta; class Pinopsida; order Pinales; family Pinaceae; genus Pinus; species Pinus albicaulis. Next base: position 45,603 of record JAXQQM020077125.1, read on the forward strand.
GAAAAAGGATCGCTTTTAATTCCCCTGCAAGTTATTAAAATCTCATTAAATAATATGAAATGAACTCAAAACAAACTGCAAAATCCACACATATCACTAATAGCATATATGTATGGAGGATAAAGATAAATACAATGATTAAAATATTTAAATCTATTAATATCTCATTCATTGATCTTTTCAAATAAAGAACAATATAAATCTTGCACAAATTAACATTAATGTAAGTCCATATGCATATGAATGTAAAATAAAAACACAACGAAATATTTGATGATATAAATCTATGAAATATTTTGGCTCTAATAATATTATTGTAAACAAAGCAAGTAGCTTAAAATACTTCCTCATATAAGCAACATTCATATTATTGAAAAATGATTTTGTAAGCAAACAAAAAAAATAATATAAAATAACTGAACTAAGAGTCAAATATTGGTATTAATATTAACACTATAGAATCAAAATGGTTTCAGAATAATACAAAATAGAATTGTCAACAACATCGTTTCCAATTCGCTCCCATTCAAGCATTCATGGTTCAATGAATAGATAAAGAAAACATTGTACACTAGTGTAGCATTTTCATTCTTGACAAAACTCTAAAACCCCTGCTACAAACACAACCTCCTTTATATAGATAACAAGATGCTAGCTACAAAAATTTGAGACTCAAGCCCGAGATTCCACAAAATTGAATAAAAATTGATCTTTAAGGATAACGATACACCATCAAACTGAAAACTGCATTGTTGATGTTACCATGTAAATATGGTTAAATGTAATACTAATGGGAATATTTGATTGCTACTAAATATAATCAAGTTTCTTGAGAATCTTGGTATCCTTTCCATTTAAACACGCTAGTTTTGTAGCATATTCCTTTATCGCATATGATTGGAGGGTTTTAAAACTGATTTGTTTTATTACGCTCTCTCCTTCGTGCCATTGATTTCACTGAGTCCTGCCACAAGACATGAATGAGTAACAGAATAATTATAGTGCAATGTAACTCCATTCTAACTATTATATGTTCTAATTATAACAAGAATCATAACTGAAATGAAATCATTGGCACGACTGGCAGGAAACGAAGCAAGTAGTTACAATATAAGTTTGAGTAGTTGCATTTAACACCTAATAGTAGGATGGAACAGATGAACGCAAGAGGTTTATTTGTAAACATTATTCTAGTTAGCTCGATGGAGGAGTCATTGTTAACGTTGCGCCGCGTGGAGGGTGGTAGAATGTGCTATGCTACACGTAAGATACACGAGAAGTAACATTCATATGTAGTAGTTTATCAATATGTGTCGAGGAACGATGAGAGAGAGGCTCAAAGAGCCAAGATAGTGATTTCATGCATTATTTTAATGTCGTTTTTTTGGTTAGATTCATTGTGTTTTTTTTTTTCTTTTCTTTTCTTTGTATTATGGCATGGAAATTTAATACCTCATGCATAATGTAAAAAATACAACATTAATTGATAAGAAAGAAAGAGAGAAATTTGTATCGAAAAGGTTGAAGAATATGAACGAATGGTTGAATTGTTAGTCATGGAGAGCTTTGTGGATATGTTTGGGTTGAACATAGATATATATTTTTCCCTTTTATAATCTAATATACCATTATAAACTAAAAACAAAAACAATTTGAAATGGGTGTGTATAACTATATACAAATATAAAGGTATAAAGGTGATGTATGTATGTATGTTAGAATCCAATAATATATATATTTATAATAGAAACAAAAACAATTTGAAATGTGTGTATAACTATATACAAATATAAAGGTGCACAGAGGATCTAGCTCGTCCGCCTTAGTTGATGCAGAAAAGACTAACCATCATGTTTGCATAGAAGATGTTAAGGTCATTGCCAGAATCGACCATTTTCATCATTGTAAGTTGAGAGAGACCATTGAAATTGAGAAAAGACCCGTCTTATATTCTTGATTTATTTTTATTTATTTACTTATTTATTTTATTTATTTTTATTTATTATTTATTTATTTATTATTATTATTATTAATTTTTTTTGGGTTTTTTTTTAAATTAATTAATTTATATATTTATTTTTATTTATTATTATTATTATTATTTTCAGCTTTTATTTTTTTTTATGGATTATATTTTTATTTTCGTTCTAATTTATTTATTTTTATATTTATTTTTATTTTTATTTTTTGAAATTATTATTATATATATATATATATATATATATATATATATATATATATATATATATATATATATATATATATATATATATATAATTTGATAGGTAGTTTGTTATAATTAAATTATATGAATAATAATTAATTATAATTTTTAATTAATAATTGATTATTATATAATTTAATCAATTAAATTAATAAGGAAAATATACATATATACACCATGATTTGTTACCATTATATTAATTAATTGGTTAATTAGTTGTATAAATATATTAAAGAATTTATAAATAAATAAAATAATAAATAAATAAAAATTAATTAAATTAAATAAATAATGGAATATTTACTTTTTCAAAGTCAAACTAGCCGTTATCCTAACGGCTAGTTGAGCCATTTTTACATCTATTTATACTTAATGTTTGGATCTGATCTCTCACATAGTCCTGATGATGAACCACACTTGTTGGTTCGAAACGCGTCGATCACGTTCCAAAGCATGTGATTATTACCAAAAAAAATTTCTACTAAAATATAAAGGTATTTATAATAGAAACAAAAACAATTTGAAATGTGTGTATAACTATATACAAATATAAAAGTATTTATAATAGAAACACAAACAATTTGAAATGTGTGTATAACTATATACAAATATAAAGGTATAAAGGTGATGTATGTATGTTAGAATCCAATAATATATATATATATTTATAATAATAATAAAAAACACTATGAAATGTGTGTACTATATACCAATATAAAGGATTTATAATAAAAACAAAAACTATATACAAATATAAAAGTGATGTATGTATGTTAGAATCCAATAATATATATATATATTTATAATACACCATTATAAACTAAAAACAAAAACAAAAACAATTAGAAATGTATGTGTACTATATACAAATATAAAGGTGATGTATGTATATTAAAATCCAATAATATATATATGTTTTTGTTTTATTATCATTATTTTATAATCTAATACACCATTATAAACTAAAAGCAAAAACAATTTGAAATGTGTGTACTATATCCAAATATAAAGGTGGTGTATGTATGTTAGAATCTATATCTATATATATATTTGTTTTATGGTCATTATTTTATAATCTAATACATCATTATAAACTGAAAACAAAAACAATTTGAAATGTGTGTGTTAGTCATCAGTAATTTTTAGCCTTGCTTGATGACTGAATGATTATCCTAATATTTCTAGAAACAAAGTTCATAGACATTGTGAGTTCTAGAAATCTCACTGCCTTCATCATTCATAAGATAAATTTTCACTATTTCACCATTTCATCATGTCTAGCTTTGCTTACCATTCCCAGAAAACCCACTGAGGTCTCATGTCACTTAGTTTTTCTATATCTTGTCACCTTTAACCCAAATCCTCTGTTTTTGTTTATGCCTAAACACCCCCACTGCTACCGAAGCCCACCAATCAAACAAATTTATTGTGTCTCCCAAAATTACCCCTAGCAGTGATGGTCTCCAAAATATCTATGTAGGATCTTTAGATAAATCAAGTACATTGGATTTTGGATCTTCAAAACATCAGTTTATCATGAAATTTATCTCACACTTGATAAGCCCAAGTTCTAGGTTTCAGTCCAAAAACCAAGTCCAAGAAACGTTCCACTAGGTCACCTAGGGTTTCACAAAGTCATAGGGTGGATTTGGTGCCCTACAAACTCTGTTTTTTCCTATATGAAGAAATTGCTTTCAAGGAAGAAAAGGACAGGTGATCTTGTCCAAACTGATCAAAAAGGTTTTCCAAGGAAGGTTTTTTTTGGTCTAAAGTGTGAATCTTGTAAGGGGACAGTTTCCCGTTGCTCACATTTCTGCAAGATGATCAAATAGCCATCATACTAGAAATGGGTAAGGTAATGAGAAAATCATCACAAGAAGACCATTCATAGAAAGAAGAAATTAGCAAGCATGTGTTTGATGGGAATCAGGGTTTGTAACAGTTTTGACCAAACAAGGAATCAATTCTAGGGTTACAAAGGCAAAGGCCACATCAACTCCTTCAAATGCTCATTGAATAATTTTTAGAAATAATTAATGAGTTTTGATAATTTTTTTGAGAACTTAGAAGACAACGCTATTTAATTTTTCTAAGCAGCCCTAAAACCTAGAAGTTTGGGGAGATGGAAAAAAATGGTCAAATGATGACAAAGAGCCTCCTTCATCACAACAGTTGGCTACAAGAGGATTTCAACCTGCCCTTCAAGGTTTGGAAAAGAGGCATTAACTCCACATCATCAAGGTTTGAAAGGGTAAAGAGTATTGGTACAAAAAGTGTGAGGTTTCAAAGGGTAAAATATGAGAACTAAAGGGATCAAAGGAGGCAGACCTAAACACCAATACCCCACTTCACCAAAGGGGTAAAAAGAGATAGAAATATCAGTTCAAGTTTTGACTTCTCAAAGAAAGGACAGAAACATTTCTAAAGGGTCAAAGAGGCAAGCATAAGGGAAGAAATTTCCCAAGGAGGCAACTATGACAAGCCTAGGTTCATGGTTGATAAAATGAGTTGTCCAACTCCAAAAGAGACAGTGATAAAAAAGACAGAAGTTGTGTAGGCACCTGGAAGAACATAAGTGGCCAGCAAAAACACAAAAATACTTTAAACAGCTCACCTCCCTCACTTGACATACATCATTGTCAGAATGATCTAAGAAACAAATATGCCACTAGTTTACAATAGAGAAGTAAAACATCCAACAAGGATCACCCTATCAAATGAATATTATGCAAGAGATGGATTATGCCATGAATAACACTTCTACAAACTGTCAAAGATGGCCACCTACAGGAAAAATTAGTAAGAACATGAGTGCCAAGTAAATGTTTTTGGTGATGATGACACATAAATATTAAAGAGGTCATTAATACTTACTGCTAGGGGTTTTCATACTAGGATTTTGTTCACTGTTTCATAGAGAGAACATGACAGAATGTAAATCAGAGGAAAAACCTGTCAAATTGATCACAGTTTGCTATTTGCACGTGTTAAACATCATAAAAAGGTTCATTTTCTAAAGTGGGTTGAAGGCACATATTTGAACTTGATGAAAGTGTTGTTAGTACAAGAAGAACATTAAGAGGCCTCCAACAGTGAAAAGAACAATGTTTTTTTGTCAAACTGCCACCTATTGGACCAAAAGCAATAAAAAAGATAGTGAGAAAAAGGCAAAGAGAAATAAACATTATAAAGTGGGTTTTTACTCATAAATTCATTTTTAAGAAAGCTATAAAGCCTCCTTGACCTCTTTCCCATCACATTTATCATTACAGAGAAGAAGAGCCATTGAGAGAATTTTTTGAGGGTTTTTGTGTGAGTTTGAAGAAAAATTTCAGGCGCTACGCACTTGGCCATCGGCGCTACGCATAGAGGAGGCAACGACAGTGTTATTTAACACTGTGCTGCACACCTAGAAGGTGGAGCTACACTCATGGTTGGGTTCTACGCACAGGCCCAGAACAGCATGACTGCCAGCACATTCGCCTGGCGCTGCGCTCTGACAGGCCCATCTCTGGCTCGAATCAACCAAGCGCTGCGCACAGAATCCTGCCAGCCCAACCCGACCTGAACATGCAATCGGGAAGGCGCTACGCACAGACAAAGTTTGGTCCAAATTGCTCACAAGGGCAAAAAATGCAAGGTTTTTGCCTCCAAATCTCCTGCATTCAGTCAAAAAAAGGTTAGAGGTTTCCTTCCTTACCTTCCAAGTAGTTTTTCCATAAATCAAAAAGGTATTTAAAAGGCCTAATGATACCAATCCCTAAGCTACGTAAAAATCAGTTTGTTGACCTCCTAGGGTAGGTTTTGTGAATTTAAGAGTTGTCATAGACGTAAATATACTTGGTGCAAAAAAATCCTCCTCCTAAAAACTCTAAATTTATCCTAGACATACTTCATTTGGCCCTCATTTGCAAAAAAATTGTCCTCGCATCATTCATTTACCATCCCTACACCTAAAAGCCCTCATCAAGCAGCAAACCACTTTGTTTAGAGTTATAATCAGCCACCATGTCTAAGGAGGAAATCAGTACAAGCAATGATGAAGGCCTAAGGTCTATCAAGACAAAACACAAGGGAGGAAGGAAAAAAAGGTTTGAGCCCTTAGATACCATTCAAATCACCTCCTCTCCAATTATACTTGTCTGTTTTCAAGATGTTGGATGTTACCAGTTTTGTGAGAAGGTTAAACAAGTCCAAAGCCATTTAGTCTTGACTAGGTTGTTTTTTCTCAGCATACGAAATCACCAAGTCAACCTAGTAGGAGTAAAATTTGAACTCTCATTTGAATCCATTGCTAAGCCATAGGTAAACCAGACATTGGTGAGAGATCGTTTAAACAGAAGAAATTGGATTTGAGCTATTATGAGCCCTACCTCAAACCTAGCTGTCAACAGGGCTACAAGGTTGTTTTTTCCTTCTCCCACCTACTAGAGAGGTATGCCCTACTAATGAGGCAGATTATCAACTACTTCACCTATGAGGGGAGGTACTCTAGGGTTTATTCATACCATATAATGCTTTTGATGCACTTCACCAAGGTGAAACTGCTGAACCTACCATACTATCTCTTTCGGAGCATTGCCAAGATGGCTTCAATAGTCAAGAAGAGAAGTTATGCCCACCAAATGCAGAACCTTTTTCAGCACTCCTTGATTAAGATGATTGTCTTACACCAGCTGGAGTAGCAGGGAATCCCTTGGGAAGTTTTTATCTCACATGATGCATTTATAAATCCCCAAGCCTTCATTCAAAAAAATTCCCCCTTCACTATTTCCACTCCTTCAACAACTCCTTCTATGCCTTCTCCACGAAGAAACATACCTCTTTCCTCTTCTCCTGATGCATCAAATGAATAGGATAATAGTGGTAATAATGAACAAGGGGTTGACAATGGCTCTAATGAGGAGCAAAAGTATGACAATGAAGAGGAGAAGGACAATGAGGTAGAAACATATTTAGAAGAAGAAAACAATGAAGAGGATAGCAGCGCTGAAGATACAAATGATGACAACAACAATAATGAACAAAAAGATGTTGAAGAAAGTGAAGAAAACATGGAGGCAAGTACATAGCTTAATGAAGAAGAAGATGATGACATGGAGGAGGAAAATGAACATGACAATTTTGAAAACAATGACAGTGATAATGATCACACAAATGAACCTCATCCAAACACAGAAAAGGGTGTTGATGATGAACAAGATGAAGACCAAGAAGGTGATGAAGACAGTGATGAATATGAAAATCAGCAAGAAGATGAAAGGGACATCCAAGAGAAAGATGTGCTTGAGCATGAAAGTGAGCACAATGATAGTGCAAACAATGCTGAAATGAGTGAAAGAAATGAAATTGAAGACCAAGAGCAGGCAGGTTATTAGGTTGAAAAAGATTAAAAAATGAAGAGGCAGGAAGTGATGAAGAAAATGGTACTGATGGGACAGACAATGATGAGCAAGGAAATAGTCATGATATTCATGACAACTGTCATGACTATCATGAGACAAATCAACCTCTGAAAGACTAAGAAAATCAAAGTGACAATGCTGGAAGTGATAGAGGGAAAGACCTCAGTGAAGGACACAGCCAAAATGAGGCAAGTGGGGAGGGTAGTGATTAGTTTGAAGGCCAAGATTACAGTGAATAAAATAGTGAGGGAAATGAAGATGATGACAAGGCTAAAAGTCAAGAAATCACTGACCCATTGGAGCATGTGTTAGTATCTCTTTTCTTCTATTTTTGGAGCTGGTTTCACAACAACATGAGTTGATCCATGAAAGCCATGGAAAGAATGAAGGGGCTGGTGACAATAGCAAAAATCAAGCCCATGATGGAAACACCTCCAAAACCATCACCACTCCTCTAACATACACTTACCATAGAGGACCAAGAGATGTGTTTTCTACCTCAAAAAGACAAAGGGCCATCTCTCCTCTAGTTTTCAATCCCAAAGACAAATGCAAGGAAAATATGGACAAAGGTGAGTAACATGTAAAGGTAAGGAGAAGCAAAAGGATCAAGAAGACTTCTCAAGAGCCTCAATTCATTGATCTAGACAGTGACAATGAGGACAAGGAGATGTACACTAGATTGCTTCTCTTGGAGAAAGATGCACAACTTCAGGAGTGGGAAAGAAACTTTGAGATGGCACAACGTGTCATCCACTATTACAAATAAGAGCATAAGAATTTCAAGGAGGTAAAGAGAGGCCTTGCCCTACAAAAGAAAATGACCAAGCATTATGCAAGGAAAAGCATGCTTGCTTGTGCCAAACTGAATAAGACCTTCATGGAGCTAGAAGACCTAAAAAGGAAAAAAATTTATGAAAGCCTTGGAGTTTTGAATGAGGCTTCTCATCAGGTGTCCAAGACCTCTTGAGGGACCTCTCCACAAATTTTGAGGCAAATTGGACAATTTTTTGTTTTTTCCAAATTTTGACCCCTTTGTGCGCAACACCCTAGGCGCTACGCACAAAATTGGTGCATCGTCAACTCTCAAAGTTTACATTTTTGGATTTATCACATCACCAACAATCTTCTCACCAATTTTTAGATCATTTGGAGCATTTTTTCCTCCCCAAAAGGTCAACCAACATAAAAAATTCGACCTTTCTGCCTCATTTTCAGACCAGGCGCTGCGCACAGAGAAGTGTTGGGAGATTTTATTTTTGGACAGATAAATGGAATCCACTTAGCACACCTCAATAATTTTTGGAAATTAGACTCATCAGGCTTTCCAACGAGCCATCACGGAGCAAAATCTGGTGTCGGTAAGTGGTCCAAAACTCAGATGAGAGAGACCCTATTTTCTGCTGAAGTGGCGCTGCGCAGAGAGGCTGCCTAGTGTGTTTTGGACCAAAAGTCAACAAAACACACTCATTTATTGCAAATAGATATTTTTGAGTTTTTTTGAGGAAAATTAATATAGAATTAGGTGCAAATAGTTATTTTAGCATTTATTTCTTAGGATATTATGTGCCTTGGGCCTTGCATGGTCTCTTGGCCATAAAATGATATTTATGACTATATTTGACATTTTCCTACCACATTTAGGGTTTTAGTCCTCATTTGATACATAAATAGAGCATGAGGCCCCTATGTATTTTGTTGGCATTTGATGATCTTGAAGAGAAATATACATGGTAATATGAGCTTAGAGAAGAAATTGGTTTTGTGAAGTGGATGAATGGCTTGTTTGGCTTGATGATGGAGAAGCTTGTTTGCAGGATTCCATAGCTTGGTGATTGGTGATGTCTTCTTAACTTGTTAATTTTTTCATGTTTTCATTTTGTTTCATTCCTCTTGGCTGCTATAGATAAAAAAAGTATAGGTTGGGACATGTTCTTTGAGGCACCTCAATCCTCCTGTTTGTTATAGCTTTGATTTTTTCCTCTTTTGGCCATCTTAAGGAATTCTTAATTACTCCTTAGGTCCACAAAAAATTGTTTTTTTTTTCATGTATGGTTAGTATGCTAGCTTACAAGTATGATTCATGGTATGCCCTGCTTATTTGAAGTTTTCAAAACCCTATCTTGAAGCCTTTCTATGGAATATTGATTGCTAGGTTAAGTCAAAGAGGTCTCGTTCGATCTTGCCCTTTGCACATGCTTGTCAACTTGTTTCAGAGTTCCCAATAGCTTGAAATATGATTTTTAGGACTTCCATCTTCATAAATTGAGTTATTTGTTTTATATTATATGTTTTCCCAAAATCTGAAGGTGAATTTCTAAAGTTAGGAATTCTAATGCTTATATGTTTCACTGGAATTTTCATCTTATATGTTGATCAGTTTGAGTTTTCTTCATAGAGCTTAATGGTTTGCCCTACCTCATGAGTTGTTGCTTCAAAATATATATTTGTAAGACCTCTTAGTCTTTTCCCAAACTTAATTTTCATTACACCTCATACATCACCTTAAGGATCCATTTACCTTGCTAAATTGGCCCTGAAATACACTCTGTTTCATCATTTTGACACCCTTGAATTCATTTGACTACATAGCCCAGTGGCTTTGAAAAAATATCACTGCATCTATCCTACTTGACCATCTTACCCAACCAAAAAAATCAACAAACCCTACACTTAACAAATATCCTAAAATGAAAACCCTAGAGAAAAAAGAACACATCCTTTGCACCCAATAGAGAGATCCCTCTTCGAGTCTAGGAAGGCTAGGTCCTAGGACTCCAAAGCTTGGTTCCATGTTACCTTGTCATTTGGTGTACTAATATGCCAAATCACGGGACACTAACATTCTGGCGATCACGGTGGGAACTTCTGAGTTAGTGACAATCTAAGTATCCCTTAGGACTCCAGAATCCCTTGTTAAAGAGTCTCCAGTGATTAATTTGCCACCTCATCGCCACACTAACATTCTGGCTATCACGGTGGGACCTTTTGGGTTAGTGACTATATAAGTATCCCTTAAGACTCCATAATCCCTTGTTAATGAGTATTCAGTGATTAATTTTCCACCTCATCACCACTCTAACATTCTGGTGATCACGGTGGGACGTTCTGAGTAAGTTCATGCTTAAACATTCCCTAAAAAATTTGGAAACCCTTGACTGATAGTATCTAGTGGTTTATCTGCCACCTCATCACCACACTAACATTCTGGTGATCATGGTGGGACCTTCTGAGTACATAGTATCCTGAAAACCTCCTATAGGCTCATTTAAGCCTCCAGTTAAGTTTAGAAAATTGACTGATAGTACCTGGTGGTTTATCTGCCACCTCATCACCACACTAGAAAAATGGTAATCATAATGGAAACTCTAAGTCTGTGACAAACTAAGTAACCATTAGGACTTCAGATACCCTTATTAACTCATTAAGAACTCATACTATCAACCAAAGAGTAGACTTTTTCTGTTTCACCATCCTAGCAAAATGATGACTCAGCTATAGGACACTCATACAAACCTTAGGAAAATCCGAAAACCCCAAAACACCCTTAGATTGGTTTTTATTACTTATTAGTGGTGGACCATAGTATATTTTACCTTAAAAAAAGCTTAAAATTTCCACCTGGCGACTTCACTAGCCTCCAATATGCCTATTACTTCATTGGCACTCATTTGACTTCCTAGATTTGTTTCACACCAACCCTGAGAGGTTTTTGAGCCCACTTATATACTGTAAGTATTTACCAGACATTAAGAGAGGTCAGCCTTCAGAAATAAGTACTAAAACTTTTAGCCTCTCTAAAATTTTGAAATTTGAAATCTGACTTCACATAGGATCAGTACCAGATCTCATCCACACCCAAACCCTCCCAACATAGTTGATGACCTAGAAAGGATTTTGTGGCAAAATTCTAGATCTGGAAACTTAACCACTGTTAGGATCATCCATAGAGCAAGATCTATACCTGAACATCTCACACCTTTGCAATATCCTCAATTTGACTTGCACCATACAAGGAACCTTTTCAAAAATAGGTCTCAAACTGATATTGACCAAATTGACCTTGAACACTTAGATTTGCAGCAGAGTTCTAACAGAGAATCCTCTCCTTCCACACCACCTGATTTTTATCTTCTTCGTCACTTCAACTCTTTCCATACCAAATCTACTTAAAGCCAGTTTGTTGGTCCAAGTACTTCCACCACACCCATCCATACCACCACTGTGCAAAGCACTCCACTTCATCCCACACCCCCTCTCACAAATCCACCTCTTGTAAATCCTCCATTAGCTCCCATCATGGCAGCTTGGTATGCACCCTTCATTTTACCTCAGCCTCTAGTGCCTTTGCCAAATGACTATCAGTCCAAGATCCCTCATTTCACACGAGCCGAATCCACCACTACTCAACAACATGTAGATAGGATCAATGATGCTTTTGATTACATGGAGATAAAAGAAGAAACTATTAAAATGAGGATTTTTGCACAAAGTGTAGGAGGAGAGGCCAAAAAATGGTTCAAAGAATTAACTCCTAATTCAATAAATGATCTCCCTTCCCTCTATCAAACTTTCATAAACAAGTTGGAAATCAAGAAAAACCCCCTAAAAATCCTGTCTAAATATAACGATCTTAAAAGGAATGTAGGGGAAAGTGTGCAAGACTATTGCACCAGGTTTAACAGTGTATACAATTCCCTCCCACCTCACATGAAACCTCCACAAGGCCTAGTACTAGTGAAATTACTTGAAGGTTTTGACCTTGAAATGAATTTCCAAATAAGAGAAAGAGACCCTAAAACCTTAGAAGAAATGAAAAAGGCAGCTATTAGTGTGGAGGTTAACTTGATTCAAAAGAGAGCGAGGATGAAATCAGAAAAAAGAATAACCCTCAAGGATGAAACCTTTCCATCAACATCATCATTTGAATCTAAAATAGACATCCTAATGAGAACTACGGAGAGAATGATAGAAAAGATAAAATTAAATGAAAAAACACCTCCTAGGGAAAATCAAGTTAAATAACAAAACAGAAACAGAGCTCAAAACTTCAGAAGTAACCCTCCCCAAAACTGGCCAAGAGACAATGATCAAAACATTAGGCCACCTCTCCAAAATAATAATGTAAATGGAGAAGGAAGAGAGGTGGAAGAAATTGAAGAGAACAATGTAAACCTAATAAGCTCTGATAATGAAAATGAATTTTTTCTCACAGAAGAAGAACAAGGCCTTTGTGCCTTTGATCAAACTGAAACAGATTATGAAAACTTTGAATATTACTAATCAAGACTGGAAAATGCCATCATGGAGGTCCATAGGCAGTATGAACTTAGAAGCAAAAGAAACCAATAAGCCTCTAAGAAACACCAAATCCATACTACTGCTAGGAAAGCTCTAGAAAACAGTCATAAGGGCACAACAGACAATGAAAATAACATAGTTAAGAAAACTGAAACAAACAAAGGAAAAAACAACCAGCCAAACAATGACACAAGCTGCCCTAGTACCTCTAATAGTGGTCCTGAAAAATATCTGTTATCTAAAACCCTTGAGAAAAATCAGTAGACCAAACTTGTGGACAAGGTTATGGCTGATAAAACTGATGCAAATATGATTAAGACCCAAATCCCTTTCAGCTTTGAAGGGGAAATTGCTAAAATTAAGATAACCATGCCTCTAACTGAACCGGTAACCCAATGAGTGTATAAATCCCAAGTGTTGAAGGTCTTAAACTCAGCAAATGATACTAACACACTAAATTTAACTGATGATGGTCCTGAATTGTTATTTGGACCCAAAGTTGAAGTAAATTATCAAGAATGAGCCGTACCTCCTTTATATATCAGTCTAAACATACATGACAAGATATTACACAATACTATGCTGGACTCTAGAGCCTCACACAACCTCATGCCTAAAGTTGTGATGGAAATCTTAGGCCTGGAAATCACTAAACCTTACAAAGACCTCTACTCCTTTGACTCGAGTAGGGTTAAGTGTTTAGGCCTAATCAAGGACCTTTGTGTCAACCTGGCCCAGATTCCTGCCAAAAGTCTTGTCATGGATATAGTGGTAGCAGAAATTCCTCCTAAATATGGCATGCTTTTATCCAGATCTTGGCGGGCCAAAATCCGGGGTAATCTTCAACTAGATTTGTCCTATTCCACTATCCATTTTTTCAACCAAACAAGAAAACTTTACCGAGAATCACACATGAAGTATATGGTGAGTAACCTGGATAGGCCAAACAACACCCTTGTCTATTCCATTCATTCCCATTTAGATTCATTTCTCTTGTATAATGAAAATGGAATTTTGGAACAGGTGAGTGAAGATGGAAAATATCTAGTGCTACCAGCACCACCAGACATACCCTTAACAAAAGAAAATTTCATCGCAAACTCTAGCAGCCTCGAAAATAACAAAGTGGTGAGCATGAAATAGAAACACTATGGAACATAACCTTTGATGGTTCTTGCGGCAAGGATGGATTAGGGACTGGTGTTTGGATACATAACACAAATGAAGGTCATTCCTACAAACTAGACTTTCAGTGCACTAACAACATTGCAGAGTATGAGGCTCTCCTCCTTGGCTTACACCTACTCAAGGACTTAGGAGCTAAGAAAATCTCTACTCAAGGAGATTCTGAACTAATCATTAAAAAAATTAGAGGTGAGTATTCAGCAAAGAATCCAAGATTAAGAGAATACAGAAATTCAGCCTTAGATCTCCTCAAAACTTTTGAAAAATATGAGCTAGCTTACATTCCTAGAGCCCAAAATATTCTTGCAAATGAGCTTGCCTTCACTGCTAGAAACTGTCTAATACCACTTGCAAGTGAACAATACACTGTCAAAGTCAAACATCGGCCTACAATACCTAATAATATTGAATATTGGTAGGTGTTTGAAGGTGATGAACAAATTTATGATTTTTTACAATCTAAGAATGATTTTACATTGACAGAACCAAGTTTAGGACATGGGGAAGATGTTTCTACAGAAGAAAAGACCTTAGAAACAAAACTGCCATCTATTACTGATATAAACCTGCTTACACATACTTTTGAGGAAGGAATGATTGAGAATCTAGACCAAAGGGACCTTAAGGTTTTAGAATGTAAAATGACACATTACCAAGAGGTCTTGCGCCATTAGAAGAGATTTTTGACTTTAATGATGTAGCTAAAAAACCCAAAATGGAATCCACATAAAATGATATAGAGGAATGTAACACTGGTAGCCTGAAGGAACCTAAAATGATTAAACTCTCCAGAACTCTTCCCCCTCACATAAAACAAAGATATATTGAAATTTTCCAAGAATTTAGAGATGTTTTTGCATGGGGGTATGTAGATTTAAAATCATGTGACACAAGAATTATTCAACATAAAATTCCTCTTAAAGAAAATCAGAAACCTTTCAAACAAAAATTAATAAGGATAAACCTCATCCTATTGCCTCTGGTTGAGAAAAAGATCAAAAAGATGTATGATGCCAGGATCATAATTTCCCTTCGATACTCAGAGTGGGTTTCCATCCTTGTGTCAGTTAGGAAAAAGAATGGAGAGATTAGGCTCTGAATTGACTTTAGAAATATGAACAAAGCCTCCTTAAAGGATAATTACCCCCTGCCTAAAATGGATCACATACTTCAAAATGTAGATGGTTGTAAAATAATCTCACTGCTTGATGGTTTTTCTGGCTACAACCAAGTACTAGTACTCCCCAATGACCAACACAAAACTTCTTTCACCACACCTTGGGGTACATTCATGTACGTTAAAATGCCATTTGGTTTAATGAATGTAGGGGCTACTTTCCAGATGGCCATGGACATAGCTTTCTTAGAAGACATAGGCTACTTCATAGTCATTTACCTTGATGACATCACTATATACTCTAAGACGGATGAAGAACACTTAATTCATCTAAAAAACGTTTTTGAAAAATGTAGGAGGTATGGCCTTTCCTTGAATCCTAAGAAAACACTATTCGGACTCCAGGAAGGAAAACGCCTAGGCCACATCATCTCAGAATAAGGAATCAAAATGGACCCCAAGAGTATTGAAGGCATTTTACAAATCATCCATCCCAGAAACATTAAGGAGTTACAATATTTCATTGGGAAGATAAAATTCTTAAAGGAGGTTCATCCCCAACCTTGCTAAACTCTTGAGGAATATTACCAACATGCTTAAAAAGGAAATAGGGGTTAAATGGACCTTAGAATCTAAGCAATCTTTTCAACTAGTCAAACTAGCCCTCACTTAAACACTGGTCCTAATCAGTCCTGATTTTACGAAAGACTTCTACATTTTCTCATTTGCCTCTGAACACACCATTCTTGTAGTCCTACTACAAAAGAACACGATAGGGCAAGAAAAGCCTATATCATTCTTCAGCAAAGCCCTTAGAGATTCTCCCCTCAAGTATAACATCCTGGAGAAGCAAGCCTATGCCTTGATTAAAGCATTGAAAGATTTTAGAGTCTATATCTTACATTCTCACATCATTGCTTTCGTTCAAGATACTGTTGTCAAAGATATTCTAAATCAAGACCATGATGGTAAAAGGGGAAAGTGGATTTCCATTATCTTAGAACATGGCTTAGAAATTAGACCAACCAAACTAGTCAAAGGACAAGGGCTTGCAAAGCTTACGGCTGAATCAAATTTCCAAGCTTTAGATATGAATATGGTTGATGTTTTAGAAGAACAAGAAGAGTGCACTGCTCCTTATATTGAAGAAAAATTTCTCAATTAATCTTGGTATGCTGATATTCTGTATGTTCTCTTTTACCTTAATGCTCCACCTACTTTATCAAAGTCAAAAGCAAGGTTCCTAAAACAAAAAGATTTGAATTTTTCATTATAGATGGAATGTTGTATTGGAAAAACTCTGTAGGCATATTGCTTAAATGTTTGCTGGAGGATGATGCAGGAAAGAACATGCATGAGCTGCATGAGGGAGAATGTGGAGGCCATCTCTACTGGAAAACCACAGCTAACAAGATACTTAGGGCTAGATACTATTGGCCTACCCTTTTTCCCGACACCCACAAACTAGTCATGACTTGCCATAAGTGACAAATTTTTTATGGCAAGAGAAAGCTCTTACCTTTGCCTTTACATCCCATTACTATTGAGGCTCCTTTTCAACAATGGGGTTTGGATTTCATTGGTGAGATTCACCTCACTTCATCTGCCCAACACAAGTGGATCCTTACTGCTACTGATTACTTTACCAAGTGGATAGAAGCCATCCCCTCCAGAAATGCCACCGACTCAGTCATTATCAAATTTCTTGAGACCAACATCCTTTCGAGATTTGGTTGCCTTGGAAAAATCATCACAGATAATGTGGCTTCCTTTGCATCCAAAAGAATGGTTGAATTTTGTTATAAATATCACATCACATTAAGACATTCCATAGCTTATTACCCTCAAGGTAATGGGTTAGCCGAGTCTTCCAACAAAATCTTAGTCAATATCATCAAGAAGCTTCTAGAATAGAATCAGAAGGCATGGCATTCCAAGCTAATACATGCATTATAGGCTAATAGGCTAACCACCAAGAAATCCATTGGTATGTCTCCTTATCAACTAGTATATGGCATGGATGTCATTTTCCCAACATCCTTGGGAGTCCCAGTGATGCTTCTCCAAGAAGCACAATAAGAGGAGAATGACATGCAAAGGAGGCTGAATCAAACCATTCATTTACAGCAGACAAGGGAAGAAGTTTACCAAAGGACTCAAGAAATACAAGAAAATATAAAGAATATTTTTGACAGGAGGACCAAAGCAAATGATTTCCAGGTTGGAGATCAAGTACTGAAGTTGGAATCAAGGAGGGAAGACAAAGGTAAACATGGTAAGTTTGAAAATTTGTGGAAGGGACCTTACATCATCAGTTCAGTTAGTGGGAATAATGCTTTCTTTTTACAAGAGCTGAATGGAGGAGAGATCTTTGGAGGTCCTGTAAATGGTAGGACACTCAAGCACTAATTTTGTCAATAATCCTAATTTGAATTTATTGATCATTGTACATACCATTGATTAAAGAAGAGATATAGAGAGAAAAAAATACAAAAACATAAAAAAAATAAAAAAAAAATAAAAAAAAAATAAAAAATTTGAAAAAGAGGGCAGATTGAAAAAGAGGTAAAGACCCATACCCAAATAATAGACCTACTGGAAGTGTGTAAGCCTAAATACCACTACTAGTGCATAATGAAGTCTTGTTTCAGTCATCCAACCTAATCATGGCTGAAACATGTTTTAAATTTATTGTTGATAAGTTAGTGAAAGATAGATTGATCAAAATATTCAAGCTTGACTTGTCAAAGGATAGATTAGGGAGAAAGATACTGGTTCCACATGCTTAAAATAGAACCAAAGAGAAAAATAGGGATGAATAGTAAACAATGTATCCTAGCCCCGATTTTTATAGTCTCATTTGTACAAAAATAACATTTGTGTGCAGCTTGTTTTCATGCCACAAACCCATGGTAAATCAGATTGTCTAATCCTGATTTATCCATGTTTTCAATTTCATGTTTTTAACATAGTGAATGAATCCTGTAAAATAGCTTAAACGTGACAGTTGAGTAGTCTAAGTAGAGAATAAAAGGGGTTCATTAGCCTAATCTGGACTCCTGGAAGAAATAAGTGTAGAAGTAGATAGTTCTTTTGCTTTCAAAAATAAAATAAAAAATGTCAAGGTTGCTAGTCCAAATGCACCTAAAGAAGAAAAAATGATAGGCAAGCAGGTTGGGTAGGTAGAGATGAAGTTGAGCTAATCATGTTTTACATATTGTTGAGATCACAGCTTCAAGCAAACATCAGCAAATGAAAAGAGGTTAAAAATTGCCTAATGGATGAGGCATTGGTCTCCCTAAAGCCATGATCTGAAGTTCTAGACACCTCCTGAAAAGGAGCTGCCCTCCCCAAGTGGAGACATTGTTAGTCATCTATAATTTTTAGCCTTGATTGATGACTAAATGATTATCCCAATATTTCTAGAAACAAATTTCATAGACATTGTGAGTTCTAGAAATCTCACTGCCTTCATCATCCATAAGATAATTTTTCACTATTTCACCATTTCATCCTGTCTATCTTTGCTTACCATTCCTAGAAAACCCATTGAGATCTCATGTCACTCAGTTTTTCTCTATCTTGTCACCTTTCACCCAAATCCTCTGTTTTTGTTTATGCCTAAACACCCCCACTGCAACATAAGCCCACCAATCAAACAACTTTATTGTGTCTCCCAAAAGTACCCCTAGCAGTGATGTTCTCCAAAATATCTATGTAGGCTCTTTAGATAAATCAAGTACATTGGATTTTGGATCTTCAAAACATTAGTTTATCATGAATTTTATCTCACACTTGATAAGCCCAAGTTCTAGGTTTCAGTCCAAAAACCAAGTCCAAGAAACCTTCCACTACATCACATAGGGTTTCACAAAGTCATAGGGTGGATTTGGTGCCCTACAAACTCTGTTTTTTCCTGTATGAAGAAATTTATTTCATGGAAGAAAAGGACAGGTGATCTTGTCCAAACTGATCAAAAAGGTTTTCCAAGGAAGGTTTTTTTTGGCCTAAAGTGTGAATCTTGCAACGGAACAACTGCCCTTTGCTCACATTTCTGCAAGAAGATTAAATAGCCATCAGACTAGCAATGGGTAAGGTAATGATATAATCATCACAAGAAGACCATTCATAGCAAGAAAAAAGAAGAAAGCATGTGTTTGATGGGAATCAAGGTTTGTAACAATTTTTACCAAACAAGGAATTAGTTCTAGGGTTACAAAGGCAAAGGCCACCTCAACTCCTTCAAATGCTCATTGAAGACATTTTAGAAACAATTAATGATTTTTGATAAGTTTTTTGAGAACTTAGAAGACAACACTATTTAATTTTTTCTAAGAAGCCCTAAAACCTAGAAGTTTGGGGAGATGGAAAAAAATGGTCAAATGATGACAAAGAACTTCCTTCATCACAACAGATGGCTACAAGAGGATTCAACCTGCCCTTGAGGGTTTGGAAGAGATGCATTAACTCCACATCATCAAGGGGAAAGGGTAAAGAGTATTGGTACAAAAAGTGTGAGGTTTCAAAGGGTAAAATCTGAGACTAAAGGGATCAAAGGAGGTAGACCTAAACACCAATACCCCACTTCACCAATGCGGCAAAAAGAGACAGAAATATCAGTTCAAGTTTTGACTTCTCAAAGAAAGGAAAAAAACATTTTTAAAGGGTCAAAGAGGCAAGAATAAGGGAAGAAATTTCCCAAGGAGGAAACTATGACAAGCCTAGGTTCATGGTTAATAAAATGAGTTGTCCAACTCCAAAAGAGATAGTGATAAAAAAGACAGAAGTTGTGTAGGAACCTCAAGAACAGAAGTGGCCAACAAAAGCACAAAAATGATTTAAACAACTCACCTCCCTCACTTCACATACATCATTGTCAAAATGATATAAGAAACAAATATGCCATTGGTTTACAATAGAGCATTGAAACCTCCAACAAGGATCACCCTATCAAATGAATATTATGCAAGAGATGGATTATGCCATGAATGACACTTCTACAAATTGTCAAAGATGGCTACCTACAGGAAAAATTTGTAAGAACATAAGTGCCAAGTAAATGTTTTTGGTGATGATGACACATAGAGATTAAAGATGTCATTAATACATACTGCTAGGGGTTTTCATACTAGGATATTGTTCACTGTTTCACAGAGAGAACATGACACAATGTAAATCAGAGGAAAAACCTGTCAAATTGATCACAGTTTGCTATTTGCAAGTGTTAAGCATCATAAAAAGGTTCATTTTCCAAAGTGGGTTGAGGGCACATATTTGAACTTGATGAAAGTGTTGTTAGTACAAGAAGAACATTAAGAGGCCTGCAACAATGAAAAGAACAATGTTTTTTGTCAAACTGCCACCTACAAGACCAAAAGCAATAAAAAAGATAGTGAGAAAAAGGCAAAGAGAAATAAACCTTATAAAGTGGGTTTTTACTCATAAATTTATTTTTCAAAAAGCTATAAAGCCTCCTTTTCCTCTTTCCCATCTCATTTATCATTACAAAGAAGAAGAGTCGTTGAGAGAATTTTTTGAGGGTTTTTGTGCGAGTTTGAAGAAAAATTTCAGGCGCTATGCACCGAGGCTGGTGCTACGCACCTGGCCATAGGCGCTATGCACAGAGGAGGCAATGACAGTGTTTTTTAACACTACACTACACACTTGGAGGGCGGTGCTACACACCTGGGCGGGCACTACGCACAGACCTAGAATAGCACGACTGCTCGCACATTCGCTTGGCCCTACACTCCAACAGGCCCATCTCTGACCCGAATCAGCCAAGCGCTGCGCACAGAATCCTGCCATCTGGACCCAACCTGAATGTGCAATCGGGCAGGCGCTACGCACAAGCAGAGTTTGGTCCAAATTTCTCACAAGGGCCAAAAATGAAAGGTTTTTGCCTCCAAATATCCTGCATTCAGTCAAAACAAGGTTGGTGGTTTCCTTCCTTACCTTACAAGTAGTTTTTCCATAAACCAAACCCTAAGCTGCATAAAAATCATTTTTTTGACCTCCTAGGGTAGGGTTTGTGAATTTAAGAGTTGTCATAGAGGTAAAGATACTTAGTGCAAACAAACCTCCTCCTAAAAACTTTGAATTTTTCCTAGACATACTTCATTTGGCCCTCATTTGCAAAAAAATTGTTCTCACATCATTCATTTTCCCTCCCTACATGTAAAAGGCTTGATCAAGAAGCAAACCACTTTTTTCAGAGTTATAATCAGCCACCATGTCTAAGGAGGAAATCAGTACAAGCAATGATGAAGGCCCAAGGTCTATCAAGCCAAAACACAAGGGAGGAAGGAAAAAAAGGTTTTAGCCCTTTGATACCATTAAAATCACCTCCTCTCCAATGATGCTTGCCTGTTTTCAAGATGTTGGATGTTACCAGTTTTGTGACAAGGTTAAACAAGTCCAAAGCCATTCAATCTTGACTAGGTTGTTTGTTCTCAGCATACAAAATCACCAAGTCAACTTAGCAGGAGTAAAATTTGAACTCTCATCTGAATCCATTGCTAAAGCCATAGGTATACTAGACATTGGTGATAGATGGTTTAAAAAGAAGAAATTGGATTTGAGCTATTATGAGCCCTACCTCAAACCTAGCTGTCAACAGGGCTGCAAGGTTGTTTTCCCCTTCTCCCACCTACTAGAGAGGTATGCCCTACTGATGAGGTATATTATTAAGTACTTCACCTGTGAGGGGAGGTATTCCAAGGTTTATTCATACCTTATAAGGCTTATGATGCACTTCACCAAGGTGAAACTACTAAACCTACCATACTATCTCTTCCGGAGCATTAACAAGATGGCTTCAGTAGTCAAGAAGAGAAGTTATGCCCACCAAATGCAGAGCATTTTTCACTACTCATTGATTAAGATGATTGTCTTGCACTAGCTGGAGCA
This sequence comes from Pinus albicaulis, assembly GCA_034641835.2. NCBI lineage: Eukaryota > Viridiplantae > Streptophyta > Pinopsida > Pinales > Pinaceae > Pinus > Pinus albicaulis. Next base: position 67,744 of record JAXQQM020077125.1, read on the forward strand.
ATAGGGAATCCCTTGCGAAGTTTTTATCTCACATGATGAATTTATAAATCCCCAAGCCTTCATTAAGCAAAATTTCCCCTCCACTATTTCCACTCCTTCATCAGCTCCTCCTATGCCTTCTCCATGAAGAAACACACCTCTTTCCTCTTCTCTTGATGCATCAAATGAAGAGGATAATAGTGGTAATAATGAACAAGGGGCTGATAGTGGCTCTAATGAGGAGCAAACATATGAGAATGAAGAGGAGAAAGATAGTGAGGTAGAAACAGAGTTAGAAGAAGAAAACAATGAAGAGGACAATAGTGTTGAAGAAACGGATGATGACAACAACAATAATGAACAAAAAGATGATGAAGAAAGTGAAGAAAACAGGGAGGCAAGTACATAGATTATGAAGAAGATGATGTTGACATGGAAGAGGAAAATGAACATGACAGTTTTGAAAAAAAATACAGTGATAATGATCACACAAATGAACCTCATCCAAACACAGAAAATGGTGTTGATGCTAAACAAGATGAAGACCAAGAAGGTGATGAAGACAGTGATGAATATGACAGTGAGCAAGAAGATGAAAGGGACATCCAAGAGAAAGATGTTCTTGAGCATGACAGTGAGCACAATGATAGTGCAAATAGTGTTGAAATGAGTGAAGGAAATGAAATTGAAGACCAAGAGAAGGCAGGTTATGAGGTTGAAACAGAGTTAAAAAATGAATATGAAGGAAATGATGAAGACAATGGTACTGATGGGACTGAAGATGATGAGAAAGGAAATAGTCATGACAGTCATGACAACTGTCATCACTGTCATGACACAAATCAGCCTCTGAAAGACCAAGAAACTCAAAGTGACAATGCTGGAATTGATAGAGGCAAAGACCTCAGTGAAGGACAGAGCCAAAATGAGGCAAGTGGGGAGGGTAGTGATCAGTTTGAAGGCCAAGATGACAGTGAAGAAAATAGTGAGGGAAATGAAGATGATGATAAGGCTAAAGATCAAGAAATCAGTAACCCATTGGAGCATGAGTTGATCCATGAAAGCCATGGAAAGAATGAAGGGGCTGGTGAGAATAGAAAAAATCAAGCCCATGATGGAAACACCTCCAAAACCATCACCACTCCTCTCACATACACTTACCATAGAGGACCAAGAGATGTGTTTGTTGCCTAAAAAAGGCAAAGGGCCATCTCTCCTCTAGTTTTCAAGCCCAAAGAAAAAGGCAAGGAAAATATGGAGAAAGGTGAGCAGCAGATAAGGGTAAGGAGAAGCAAAAGGATCAAGAAGACTTCTCAAGAGCCTCAGTTCATTGATCTAGACAGTGACAATGAGGACAAGGAGATTAACACTAGATTGCTTCTCTTGGATAAAGATGCACAAATTCAGGAGTGGGAAAGAGACTTTGAGATGGCACAACGTGTCATCCACTATTACAAATAGGAGCATAAGCAGTTCAAGGAGGTAAAGAGAGGCATTGCCCTATAAAAGAAAATGACCAAGCATTCTGCAAGGAAAAGCATGCTTGCTTGTGCCAAACTGAAGAAGGCCCTCATGGAGCTAGAAGACCTAAAAATGACAAAATTTCATCACAGCCTTGGATTTTTGAATGAGGCTTCTCGGCAGGTGTCCAAGACCTCTTGAGGGACCTCTCCACAAATTTTGAGGCAAATTGGACAATTTTTTGTTTTTTCCAAATTTTGACCCCTCTGTATGCATCACCCTAGGTGCTACGCACAACATTTGTGCATACTAAACTCTCAAAGTTTTCATTTTTGGATTTCTCACATCACCAACAGTCTGCTCACCAATTTTCATATCATTTGGAGCATTTTTTCCTCCCCAAAAGGTCAACCAACATCAAGAATTTGACCTTTCTGCCTTATTTTTATACCAGGCCCTATGCACATAGCAGTGTTGGGAGATTTTATTTTTGGACTTGTAAATGAAATCCACTCAGCCCAACCCAAGAATTTCTGGAAATTAGACTCATCAGGATTTCCAACGAGCCATCACAGAGAAAAATCTAGTGTCGGGAAGGGGTCCAAAATGCAAATGCAAGAGACCCTATTTTCTGTTGAAGTGGCGCTACGCACAGAGGCTGCCTAGTGTGTTTTGGACCAAAAGTAAACAAAACACACTTATTTATTGAAAATAGATATTTTTGAGTTTTTTGAGGCAAATTAAGCTAGAATTAGGTGCAAATAGTTATTTTAGCATTTATTTCTTAGGATACCATGTGCCTTGGGCTTTGCATGGTCTCTTGGCCATAAATGATATTTATGACAATATTTGACATTTTCCTACCACATTTAGGGTTTTAGTCCTCATTTGATCCATAAATAGAGCATGAGGCCACTATGTATTTTTTTGGCATTTGATGAGCTTGAAGAGCAATATAGATGGTTTTATGAGCTCGGAGAAGAAATTGGTTTTGTGAAGTGGATGAATAGCTTGTTTGGCTTGATGATGGAGAGGCTTGTTTGCAGGATTCCATAGCTTGGTGAATGGTGATGTCTTCTTAACTTGTTGATGTTTTCTTGTTTTCATTTTGTTTCATTCTTATTTGCTTCTATAGATCATAAAAGTATAGGTTGAGACATGTTCTTTGAGGCACCTCAATCCTCCTATTTTTTATAGCTTTGATGTTTTACTCTTTTGGCCATTTTAAGGAATTATTAATTTCTCCTTAGGTCCACCAAAATTTATTTTTTGTTTCATGTATGGTTAGTATGCTAGCTTACAAGTATTATTCATGGTATGCCCTGCTTATTTGAAGTTTTCAAAACCCTATCTTGAAGCCTTTCTGTGGAATATTGATTGCTAGGTTAATTCAAAGAGGTCTCTTTCGATCTTGCCCTTTGTCCATGCTTTTCAAATTGTTTCAGAGTTCCCAATAGCTTGAAATATGATGTTTAGGAGTTACCTCTTCATAAATTGAGTTATTTGTTTTATCTTATATGTTTTCCCAAAATCAGAAGGTGAATTTCTAAAGTTAGGAGTTCTAATGCTTCTATGTTTCACTAGAATTTTCATCTTATATGTTTATCAGTTTGAGTATTTTTCATAGAGCTTAATGGTTTGCCCTACCTCATGAGTTGTTGCTTCAAACTATATAAGTGTAAGACCTCTTAGTCTTTTCCCAAACTTAATGTTCATTACACCTCATACATCACCTTAAGGATCCATTTACCTTGTGAAATTGGCCCTGCAATACACTCTGTTTCATCATTTTGAAACCCTTAACTTCATTTGACTCCATAGCCCAATGGATTTGACAAACTCTTACTCCACCTATCCTACTTGACCATCTTACCCAACCAAAACAATAAAAAAACCCTACATTTAACAACTAGCCTAAAATCAAAGCCCTAGAGCAAAAATAACACATCCTTTGCACCCAATAGAGAGATCCATCTATGAGTCCAGGAAGGCTAGGTCCTAGGACTCCAAAGCTTGGTTCCATGTTACCTCATCATTTGGTATACCAATCTGCCAAATCACGAGACACTAACATTTTGGCGATCATGGTGGGACCTTATGAGTTAGTGACAATATAAGTATCCCTTAAGACTCCAGAATCCCTTATTAAAGAGTATCCAGTGATTAATCTACCACCTCATCGCCACACTAACATTCTGGCGATCACGGTGGGACCTTCTGAGTTAGTGACAATCTAAGTATCTTGGGAGACCTCCGTAATTCTCAAAGAGCATTCAATGATTAATTCACTACCCTATCGCCACCTAATATCAGCGATGATGGTAGGGATGTTCCCGAGTAAGTTCACACTTAAACACATTCCCTAAAAAATTCAAACCTTGACCGATAGTATCCGTGTTTATCCACCTCATCACCACACCAACATTTCGGCGATATCATGGTGATTCCTTTCCGGCACATAAAATCGAGAACCCTCCAGGCTCATGGAAGCCTCTGGCTTAAGTTTAAAAAATTGACTGATAGTACCTGGTGGTTTATCTGCCACCTCATCACCACACTAGAAAAATGGTAATCATAATGGAAACTCTAAGTCTGTGACAAAATAAGTAACCCTTAGGACTTCATACACCCTTATTAACTTATTAAGAACTCATACCATCAACCAAAGAGTAGACTCTTTCTGTTTCACCATCCTACCAAAATGATGACTCAGCTATAGGACACTCACATAAACCTTAGGAAACTCAGAAAACCTTAAAAAACCCTTAGATTGGTTTTTATTACTTATTGGTGGTGGACCATAATATATTTTACCTTCAAAAAGCTAAAAATTTCCTCTTGGTGACTCCACTAGCCTCTAATAGGCCTATTACTTCATTAGCACTCATTTGACTTCCTAGATTTGTTTCACACCAACCTTGAGAAGTTTTTGAGCCGACTTATTTACTGTAAGAATTTACCAGACATTAAGAGAGGTCAGCCTTCAGAAATAAGTACTAAAACTTTTAGCCTCTCTGAAATTTTGAAATTTGAAATCTGGCTTCACATAGGATCAGTATCATATCTCATCCAGATGCAAACCCTCCCAACATAGTTGATGACCCATAAAATATTTTGTGGCAAACTTCTAGATCTGGAAACTTAACCACTGTTAGGATCATCCATAGAGCAAACTCTGTACCTAAACATCTCACAATTTTGCAAGATCCTTAGTTTGACTTGCACCATATAAGGAACCTCTTCAGAAACATGTCTCAAACTAATATTGACCAAATTGACCTTGAACCCTTGGATTTGAAGTATAGTTCTAGCAAAGAAGCCTCTCCTTCCACACCACCTGATTTTCAGCTTCTCCATCACTTTAACTCTTTCCATACCAAATCTACTCAAAGCCAGTTTGTTGGTCCAATTACTTCCACCACACTCATCCATGCCACCAATGTGCAAACCACTCCACTTCATCCCACACCCCCTCTCACAAATCCACCTCTTGTAAATCCTTCATTAGCTCCCATCATGGTAGCTTGGTATGCACCCTTGGTTTTACCTCAACTTCTAGTGCCTTTTCCAAATGACTATCAGTCCAAGATCCCTCATTTCATAGGAGCTAAATCCACCACTACTTAACAACATGTAGATAGGATCAATGATGCTTTTGATTACATGGAGATAGAAGAAGAAACTATTAAAATGAGTATTTTTGCATAAAGCTTAGGAGGAGAGGCCAAAAAATGGTTCAAAGAAATAACTCCAAATTCAGTAAATTATCTCCCTTCTCTCTATCAAAATTTCATAAACAAGTGGGAAATCAAGAAAAACCCCCTAAAAATCATGTTTGAATATAACGATATTAAAAGAAATGCAGGGGAAAGTGTGCAAGACTATTGCACCACGTTTACAAGTGTATACAATTCCCTCCCACCTCACATGAAACCTCCACAAGGCCTAGTACTAGTGAAATTCCCTAAAGGTTTTGACCCTAACATGACTTTCCAAATAAGAGAAAGAGACCCTAAAACCTTAGAAGAAATGAAAAAGGAAGTTATTAGTGTGGAGGTTAACTTGATTGAAAAAAGAGCGAGGCTGAAATTAGAAAAAAGAATAACCCACAAGGATGAAACCTTGCCCTCAACATCATCATCTGAATCTAAAGTAGACAGCCTAATGAGAACTGTGGAGAGAATGATAGAAAAGATAAACTTTAATGAAAAAACACCTCCTAGGGGAAATCAAGTTAAATCCCAAAAAAAAAACAGAGCTCAAAACTTCAGAAGTAACCCTCCCCAAAACTGGCCAAGAGAAAATGATCAAAACATTAGGCCACCTCTCCAAAATAATTATGTAAATGGAGAAGGAAGAGAGGTGGAAGAAACTGAAGAGAACAATGTAAACCTAATAAGCTTTGATAATGAAAATAAATTTTTTCTCACAGAAGAAGAACAAGGTCTTTGTGCCTTTGATCAAACTCAAACAGACAAGGTCTTTGTGCCTTTTGATCAAACTACGAAGATTACTAATTAGGACTAGAAAATGCCATCATGGAGGTCCATAAGCATTATGACCTTAGAGGCAAAAGAAATCAGGAAGCCTCTAAGAAACACCAAATCTATACTACTGCTAGGAAATCTCCAGAAAATAGTCATAAGGTCACAACAGACAATGTAAATAACCTAATTAAGAAAACTGAAACAAACAAAGGAAAAAACAACCAGCCAAACAATGACACAAGCTGCCCTGGTACCTCCAATAGTGGTCCTGAAAAATATATGTTATCTAAAACCCTTGAGAAAAATCAATAGAACAAACTTGTGGACAAGGTTATGGCTGATAAAACTGATGCAAATATGATTAAGACCCAAATCCCTTTTAGCATTGAAGGGGAAATTGCTAAAATTAAGATAACCATGCCTCTAACTGAATTGGTAACCCAAGGAGTGTATAAATCCCAAGTGATGAAGCTATTAAACTTAGGAAATTATACTGGCACACTAAATTTAACTGATGATGGTCCTGAATTGTTATTTGGACCCAAATTTGAAGGAAAGTATCAAGAAGGAGTTGTCCCTCCTTTCTATATCAGTCTAAATGTACATGAAAAGATATTACACAATACTATGCTGGACTCTGGAGCCTCACACAACCTCATGCCTAAAGTTGTGACGGAAAGCTTAGGCTTGGAAATCACTAAACCTTACAAAGACCTATACTCCTTTGACTCGAGTAGGGTTAAGTGTTTAGGCCTAATCAAGGACCTTTGTGTCAGCCTGGCCCAGATTCCCGCCAAAAGCCTTGTCATGGATATAGTGGTAGCAAACATTCCTCCTAAATATGGCATGCTTTTATCCAGATCTTTCAGGGCCAAACTCCAAGGTAATATTCAACTAGATATGTCCTATGCCACTATCCCTGTTTTCAACCAGACAAGAAAAATTTACCAATAATCACACATGAAGTATATGGTGAGTAACCTAGATAGACCAAACAACACTCCTGTCTATTCCATTCATTCGGACTTAGATTCATTTATCTTGTATAGTGAAATGACATTGTGGAATAGGTGAGTGAAGATGACAAAGATCTAGTGCTACCAGCACCACCAGACATACCCTCAACTAAATAAAATGTCATCCCAAACTCTAGCAGCCTCGAAAAACAACAAAGTGGTGAGAATTAAATAGAAACACTATGGAACATAACCTTTGATGGTTCTTTTGGAAAGGCTAGATCAGGGGCTGGTGTTTGGATACATAACACAAATGAAGGTCATTCCTACAAACTAGACTTTCAGTGCACTAATAACATTTCAGAGTATGAGGCTCTCCTCCTTGGCTTACACCTACTCAAGGACTTAGGAGCTAAGAAAATCTCTGCTGAAGGAGATTCTGAACTAATCATTAAACAAATCAGAGGTGAGTATTCAGCTAAGAATCCAAGATTAAGAGAACAAAAAAATGTAGCCTTAGATCTCCTCAAAAGTTTTGAAAAAATGAGCTAGCTTACATTCCTAGAGCCCAAAATATTCTTGCAAATGAGCTTGCCTTCGCTGCTAGCAACTGTCAAATACAACTTGCAAGTGAACAATACACTGTCAAAGTCAAGCATCGGCCTAAAATACCTGATAACATTGACTATTGGCAAGTGTTTGAAGGTGATGAACAAATTGATGATTTTTTACAATCTAAAAATGAATTTATATTGATAGAACCAAGTTTAGGACATGAGGAAGATGTTTCTACAGAAGAAAAGACCTTAGAAACAAAACTGCCATCTATTACTGATATAAACCCGCTTACACATCCTTTGGAGGAAGGAATGACTGAGAATCCAAACCAAAGGGACCTTAAGGTTTTAGAATGTAAAGATGGCACATTACCAAGAGGCTTTGCACCATTAGAAGAGCTTTTTGACTTTAATGATGTAGCTAAAAAACCCAAAATGGAATCCACAGAAAATTATGTAGAGGAGTGTAACATTGGTAGCCTGAAGGAACCTAAAATGATTAAACTCTCCAGAACTCTTCCCCCTCACATAAAACAAATATATATTGAAATTTTCCAAGAATTTAGAGTTGTTTTTGCATGGGGGTATGAATATTTAAAATCATATGACACAAGCATTATTCAACATAAAATTCCTCTTAAATAAAATTAGAAACCTTTCAAACAAAAATTAAGAAGGATAAACCCCGTCTTATTGCCTCTCGTTGAGAAAGAGATCAAAAAGATGTATGATGCCAGGATCATAATTTCCCTTTGATACTCAGAGTGGGTTTCCAACATTGTGTCAGTTAGGAAAAAGACTGGACATATTAGGCTTTGCATTGACTTTAAAAATCTAGACAAAGCCTCCTTAAAGGATAATTATCTTATATGTTTTCCCAAAATATGAAGGTGAATTTCTAAATTTAGGAGTTCTAATGCTTCTATGTTTCACTGGAATGTTCATCTTATATGTTTATCAGTTTGAGTATTGTTCATAGAGCTTAATGGTTTGCCCTACCTCATGATTTGTTGCGTCAAACTATATATGTGTAAGACCTCTTAGTCTTTTCCCAAACTTAATTTTCATTGCACCTCATACATCACCTTAAGGATCCATTTACCTTGCTAAATTGGCCCTGCAATACACTCTGTTTCATCATTTTGACACCCTTGACTTCATTTGACTCCATAGCCCAATGGCTTTGACAAACTCTCACTCCACCTATCCTACTTTACCATATTACCCAACCAAAGCAATCAAAAAACCCTACACTTAACAACTAGCCTAAAATCAAAACCCTAGAGCAAAAAGAGCACATCCTTTGCACCCAATAGAGAGATCCCTCTCTGAGTCCAGGAAGGCTAGGTCCTAGGAATCCAAAGATTGGTTCCATGTTACCTCGTCATTTGGTATACCAATCAGCCAAATCACGGGACACTAACAATGTGTACTATATACAAATATAAAGGTGATGTATGTATGTTATAATCCAATAATAAATATATATGTGTGTGTGTGTGTGTGTGTTTGTTTTATAATCATTAATTTTGTTGTTACAAATACATATAGATAAAACTTTAAAAAATATTATTTTAATGTTCATTTATTATATACATAAATAATACACACGTATATTGCATTAAATTAAAATAGTTATCCTTTTTATTTGAATGCAGATGTGTAGGTGTGCCATGGGAAAACATCAATGATTAGAACTAAATGCAAAAGAGGATGTCACAAAATAACGTCATTTTTGTAAGCGTCCTCTTGTGAGGAAATGGTCATAAGAGGAAAATTATACTTAACATATATGAAACTAAGACCAAAAGCAAACATGAAATGAGATGAAGCTAAAATAAGATAAGGGTCCCCATTTTCTTTGAAAAGAGAAAACCAAAAAATGGGGGTTTGTTGTAGCTACAACAACTTGCGACAAACTAGGAAGAAAAATTACATCTCTTTAGGCCAAAAGGAAGAGGATAAAGATTAGTAAGTAAACAAGTGAAAATTCATGACTGAAGATATTCATAATCAAGAAAATTCATGAGCATTGAAATAATGAGAAAGTAGTATTCTTCAATACCTTCCCAACTTGTCTTAATGTGGAATGCAATTTATGATATCTAGAATTAAAACAAAAGGTTTAATATATGTCAACTTAGCCACACCAAATGCCATACAAAATGTATGTTTATGTACTATACATTCTTGCCCCTACATTGCTTCACTATCGGAGAGCCTGAATAGTACCACGATGAAGTTACCTTCATATTATGCATGCATTTATCTGTTGCGAGTGAGCGTACATAGCCCCGACATGTTTACATACACTTACCACACAATGAGTGCTTTCAACTTTCCTTTTACCACCTTTTTTATTATTAGTTTTTTAAAGAATTTCTTTTAGTATTTTAGTTTTTGTAGGTAGACGAGTAAAGCGGGGTGATATAGAAAGTTATGTAAAAATGAAACAATACATGCGATGGTCTTCAATGTGTTGTTCATTTTATGATATACCTTATTTTGCATATTGTCTATCATCTTATGTTAAATTGAAATAATATGCATTTTCAGATAAGGGAGAAGTTGAAGAGAATTTAGAAATATATTTTCTTATTAATAGTAACACAACATGAATAACTGATTATGATGAAGATGATCATGTATTATGACTTATAAACATAATTTGAAAAACAATTATCTTATGAACAAGAAGATCCAAATGAGATATAAAGATGAGCTTGCCACAAATTTTTATAACTAAAACAAATTTCACAACGATGATTATTTACATATTTACAAAGGTTATTTTCAATCTTCAGGAAAAGTACTTTCTAAGTATTTTCCCATTTACTGGTAAATTTTCCTCTATTCCATCTTGAGTTTGAAGGAAAAAATTAGATGGGCCTAATTTTTTGGCAATATGAAATGGTCCAAGCCATAAATTTTGGAATTTTGTGTTTTTACCTTTTCCTTCGTGGGCTTTTTCCCATTTCAGGACTAAGTCTCCAACATTTAAATTTTTATCACTCGTTGTATGATTATTAAACCATTGTTTGATAAGTTCTCATGGTTAATGAAATTTTGATTGGCTTTGTTTCTATCTTATTCTAATTTAAATATTTGGGCTTTCCTATGTTGTAAGCTAGAACAAGGCTCTTCCTGGATGGACTGGACTAAGGATATTGATGAAAAATTAATGTTCGCGGGTAATACAAATTCTTTACTATAAACTAGTAAATAAGGATAATTCCTATCAAGGTTTTATGTGTCATCCTATCAGCCCATAAGGCGTTAAGGTGCTTTGTGCCAATTATTTTGGTTGTCATCAACAATTTTCTTAATGATTTTTAAAAGGTTCTTATTAGTGGATTCTGCAAGACAGTTACCCTGTGGATAATAGTTATAAGAAAATTGAAATTTTATACCCTTTTGAACTGAAAAAAATGTAAGTGGAGCAAAAGAAAAGTAAGTGGAATTACAAAAAAATAAAGAATTAGGAAGACCAAACCTAGTAATAAATTTGCGTTTAATAAATAAAATAACTTGATCAAAAGTAACACTTTTCAAAGGTATAGCTTCCACCCATTTTGTAAATAAATCAGTCATAGTAAGAATAAATTTATGTTTCTTCGATGAGTTTGGAACAATCTCACCAATGATGTTGAGTCCCCATTATTTGAATGGTTGATCGATGACGAATGGTTGTAAAGGGAGTGTTGGTATCCCGACTCTTCTTGTTGATGCCTGACAAACTTTGCATTTTCATACATAAGCATGTGAAACTTTGAATATGACAGGCCAATAGTAAACTCACAAATTTTTGTGATAATTTGTGTCGCCTCCAATGTGACCACCAACCGACCCATCATGAATTTCCTGCAAATCTTGTTAGCATCATATTTTTCTGAACAATGAAGCAAAGTAGAACCATAATTATTATGAAACAAAGCAACATTAATGAGTTGATACCGATTATATTTTAATTTCAAAGAACACTTTTTCTTAGTATCTAAATGTAAAGGCGCAGTACCCCAAATCAAATAATATATTAAATCAGCATACTGAGAATCAAAGTTTGAATTTACCTGTTATATCTCTCGCGCTTCCTGTTCATTAGAAACATCATTAGAATTAGAATCAATAGTTTGAGTCACTAAAACTCATAATCCTTTTCCACGTACGATTTTGGCAGGCTTGATTTCAAGATCATATTGTTGAAGAGAAGTAACCCAGTGGGCTCTTTTTTCTCCAAGATCTTTTTGTATCAGCAAATTTCGAATTGTAGAGAATGCAACAATGAATTTTGTGTGATACTTGATTAAGAAATGTCTGAAATGTTTAATGGTTTTGAATACAACATAAGATTGTTTATCAACATCATAGTATTTTAATTCTGCTCCTTGGAAACTAGAGCTATGACATTCAATTGGTACTTCAACATTTTTATCATTTATTTGTGTTAGTACAATTGTGCGAGATAGGTCAGATGTGAAGGTGTAAAGAATTAATTATTTTTCATAATTTGGAGAGGGTAAAGCAAGAGAATCTATGATGACTTGTTTAATAAAATTGAAAGCATTATTTTCAAGTTTATTCCACTTAAATAAGTTGTTTTTCTTGATCATATTTTGGAGACATAGGACAATTTTAGTAAAATTAGGAACAAACCTGCTAACAAAATTATTTTTTCCAAGGACTGATTGCATGGATTTTTTGTTATTAGGCAGTAGAATGTTAGATATAATTTCAACTCTATTAGGATAAATTGAAATGCCTTCTTTGATACAATGAACCTAGTAATTTACCTTCAATGAGTGAGAAAAAATATATCTTAGTATTCAATGAGATTCCATATCTTCAACATATTTCAAATAATTGTTTTATATTGTACAAGTGATCAGATCATATCTTTGAATAAATGGTAATATCATCCAAGTTAAAAACAACACGTATGTTAATCAGACCTAAAAATTTATGTCCATTCCCCTTTGGAATGTCGCAACCACATTTATGAGCCCCAAATGCATCTTTTGATATGCATATGTACCCCATTTAGTTATAAGGGTTGTTTTGAGCCTATAATTTGCGTGGACTAGACTAGAATTTGATTGTAACCCGAAAAACCATCAAGAAAAGATAGCATTCCATATCCACACATGGCTTGAAGATTTTTTTCCATATGAGGAAGAGGGAAGTTTTCCTTTTCAAAAGCCTTATTCAAGTTTCAGAAATTCATACATAATTTAATGTCATCTTTCTTCCTCCTAACAAGAACTAAGTTAGAAACCAATTTAGAGTGTCTTATGGTGAATATTTTTTTGGCCTTTAATAGTTTATTGAGTTCAACCTTAATTTGAGATTCAATATTTGGATGGATTTTTCATAACTTTTGTTGAACGAGCTTCAATTGAGGCATGATTGGGATCATAGGCATGATTTGGATCAAATATTGAATAATGGACGTGTAAAAATATTTGATATCATTGTATGACCAAGAAAAAACATATTTATACTACTTAAGGATATTGATTAATTCAATTCTCTCTGAAGATGAACACCCTAATAGAATATTGAAATTTTGCGGATTTTGGTTCGTACCTAAGTTAATGATTTCATAATTAACGGTAAGACTATTGGTTTTGGAATTTACTAGATTTTTGACCCGATATTGAAGATCATAAAAGTCCTCTAGGTTAACTACATACTTGGGAATGAAATTTTTAGTTCGGGTGAAACGATGGTTGTCATATAATGTAGCCTAATATGATTTGATTGCGGGAAATGGAGCCATTTTTTAGACAATTTCCATGTATGGGCTTGGAGTAGACAACAAGGAGATATTGTAGGGGGGTTTTACACCTCTTTAGCTCCCTCAACTAGCCCAAGATCACATCAAGATCTCTCTCATCAGCTCAAGATTATTGGAAGCCAAGCAAGTGAAATTCATGAGGAGCCAAAATCCACTCTTCTCGAGATTCAAGAGAAAATATTCCTATTTTCTAGGGAGATGTTGGTAGCTACCCTATTGCATAAATAAACATGTAGAAGAGCTCATTAGGATTCAAGTTTTTTTTTTAGCTAGGTAGCTATTGAGCTCAAGTAGTATTATTTTTTACTGTCATGTGATGTACTAGACCTTGATCCAATGACAATGAGAAGAAACTATTTGATTCATTACTGAGTTATTTTCAGAGGAATGAGACTCTTGGGTTAGGCTCCAACCCATTGGCTAGGTCCCTCTTATGTACTTGCATCTTTCCTTTAGTTTTAGAACTTTGTTTAGTTTCTTGAATTTTAGTAGAAGAGTAATCCATTAAACTTTGTGATTGCAGCCTCTACGCCATCTCTCTCATGGAAGCATGAGTAGTAGGACTTCCAACCACAACCCAAAAACATTTTTTTTTATGATTTATTGGAAGAATAAGTAGTCTGATTATCTTGGTTATCATATGATTAATGTAGTTTAGAGTTTTATTTGTGGCTTAGATCAGAATTTTGGCATAGATTAAATAACATTTCTATTCAACTCATCTTTTCCACTTATAGTTGTTTTAGTTTGTCAATGATAAATGAATGGATGCATGTAATAGTTGCAAGTCTATTTGAGTCTACAGGAAAGGACCCCTTCATCACCTCCAACCTAGAATCTGTCACTCTTTCTTCCAACCTTAAAATTCTTCCATCAACATTCTGTTTTAAGAGATCATTTCACATGACCACCGTGAGCAGCTCTTCTAATGCAAAAAAGGCCCTCAAGGAGCTCCGCGCTTGGATGGAGGTGTTGGTCACCATCAATCACTTTCCTTTACTTCCTTCCACCTTCCCACACCTTTCTCCCATCATATTTACCTCTGGAAACTTATCAAAAACCTTCCTATAGCATTACAGGGCTTCCTTTAGCAATACAGAGCTCTTGTAGCATACCTATAGGTCCTCCTTTCCCATCCATTTTTTTATCCTTGCTGCAACTTGAACATAGGCTAGGATTTTAATCACCCCTAACTATGGATTCATGACCAGTAAAGACTCCTAGACCACTCGAAACCTTCCCCTTTACTTAATGAAAAAATAGAGTAGGAATTAATGTTTCTTTCATCACATATTTAGCACAAATAGGATAGCAATTTACATGCAAGTGTGAGCTAGTTAGAATAGTAGAAAGGGATTTGATTTATGGTTTGGTAGAGTATGTAAGCTAAAGTAGTTTATTTGATGCAAATTGATTGGATAGCTAGATATATAATTGCAAGACAATTTAGTTTCTTTTCTACAAATTAGGTTATTTGTTACCTATTCATGATTTTTTTTCAATGGAATTTGCAAGTTGAATTGATAAGCATTCTCTTTCCCTGAGTTTGGAGTAGTTTCTACATTGTAATTGTGTTAGCTATTTTTCACTCTAATTCAGTAGGAGGAATGACATTGAAGCATTATTGATCATAAGACCTAATTGATGGTGGAATGAGTGGAATCCTTCTACTGTGCATATAAAAATCTCACTGCAAATTTTGTATGAACATCAGGTTGATAAATAGAGTTGAGGAAAATTTGGGAGTTGTGGCGCTCTTGGTGCAATACTAGGGCCCACCACTTTTTGGACGTCGAAGTAGATGATTTATTCTTCTTAAGAATCATTTTATAATTTTTGGTTTGCATTCAATTTCTAAAATGTAAAAATAAATAAAAATACATTACTTTCATGCCTCATAGGATTAGGGACAATCTACGAAAATTTCTGCCAAAAATTCCCACATCTTCAAGTAGTCAACATTCATTATTTTTCGGTGACTGTGAACTTCCTTCTCTGACGAAGGGGGAGCTATAAAACCTTATATGAGAACCACCATATACTTTCAAAGAACCTATTGGGGAAGAAGAACCTACATCACCTATCCAAGCTATGGATGAGAACAAAAACCATGAGGGCTTTCCCATCAGAGAAACCAATGGGGAGAGTAGGATGAAGAACATCAACCCTTATACACTTCCACACTTCCAGAAACTAACTTATAAGGACCCTAAAACTTTCATGTTTGAATTTTTTGTTGTTTGTAGGACTTATGATTATAGCTTATATGAAAAAAATTGAAGTTTCTCCCCTCTACCCTCAAGGATGCAACCTTGTGCTGGATCATGGGTCTGCCTAGGGACATCATCACTACCTGGGCTCAAATGAAATAGTCCTTCAATATAAAATATATGGATTACTATAGGTCCAAAGAAACAAAAGAATAAATATTTAGGTTGACCTTGGGACCAGATGAATCCTTGGAAGATTATGAGGAAAGGTTCCAACTTAACTATAGGAGGGCTAACTGCACCCTTGACCCTGAATCCCTTAAGCTAGTCCTTCTTAGGGGATCTAGGGAAGAAGTGATATACAGTAGCAATGAAGAAGGGTAGGGCTAGTCCATGCTTGAAAATTACCTCTTCCTCCTTAACATCTATCAAGAATGAGATTGGAAACATGTTAGAGGAATTTAAAAGGTGAAATGTTGCATACCTTTTCTTTGAAAATGGATACCATGAAGATCAAGAGGAAACAAGAAGCAACATAGAGACCCCTGTTGGAAATATTGCCATTGATGGCAAAGGAGTAGAAAGGAGCAACACCAAAATTATCATTAAGGACAAAGGAACATATCAAGATAAGCAGGAGCATAAAGGAGCTATAAAGAAAAGAAGGAAAAATTACAGTGGAGGAGAAGATAAGAGGAAGAGGAACAACAAAGTGACAAAGGAGCAGCATTAGAGGCAAAGGAATAAGGTAGAGGAGCAACAAAGAGGCATGGATATACACCAGAATCATTATCTAAGGCAAAGGAGTAGAAAGGAGTAGCATTATGCAGAAAAGAGGCAAGGAGCAACAATGTGCAGCAAAGAGGCAAGGAGCAACATTAGAATCATTATCTAAGGTAAAGGAGCAGAAAGGAGTAGCAAAGTGGAAGAACAGTGCAGTTCAGTTCGGTGTGATTCTAGTCTGGAGCAAGTGGATGTGTGTGTAGGTTGAATAAGAAACAAATATGTATTATGGATTCAGAGAGATAATACAAAATGGTGTTCTGTATTCCGCATTGAAATAGTATGTAAAGTGGCAGCACCGTATAATCATAGATCCAAGCGAATAAGAGAAGATAAGATCCAAGAAGGAGTAGCGTGGAGGAGACAGAGTTGTAGAGAAGCGGTAGTTGAAAAAATAGGCGAAATGATTAAGGCATAAAATCCCTGAGAAAATTCCCAAAGGAGAGAATGGATGGTTTCGATTAAATATCAAATATTATCTTGAAGATCGACTGTTTAGATCTCATCATAGATTAAATTGAGAAAGTGCTGAAGTGAACGCATGTCAGGTGGATGTCCTTGCACATATCACATAGCGCATGTGATATGGTATAACAGTTAATGGTGGAGATGTAAATTTGCGAAGTGCTAATGAGGTAAATCAGTGAAGAGCCCAAGTGCGATGGGCAAGGTTTTGCGACATGTGATAAGGTATTCGTAGCGATTTGCGAAATTGGAAAAACGATATTATTGCAATATGGTTAAAGTTGCAAAGTTGTGATAATTTGCATAGGTTGCGATGCAATAAGAAGTGGGGTTTGCAATGCGATGTGATTGCATCTTGCTATCAACGAATTATATGTTTATTAAGTTATCACTAGTTACATGTTGTAAGTAGCGATACCCGATATGCAAAATTATGATTTTCCTTGGTGCTAAATATAGCGATCTGCCATGCGTAGTGGGTAATTGTGTGGGCCATAAGAAATGGGTAATTTTAAGGCACGTGCAGTTCAATGGGTAAAGTCAGGTAATTTCCAGAATAAATGCATGCAGAATAGTATTTAGCGGCTTAATTGCATATCGCAATCGCAAGCGAAAGGATGATCGCAAAAACAACAGAGACACAGAAATTGCGAAATGTGAATTTTAGTAGATGGCATGGCAAGATAATGTGGCAGTGATGTGGCGATGTGTTACACTGAAAATTGTCATCTTTAAATTTTTCTATTTGTATGAGCTCATTATCACTCATACTTCCTCCTTTGCAAGTCTAACACATCAGTTCCTCATGTCAAGCCTTGAAAATAAGAGAAAAGTTCTTAAAAATATCCTTAACTCGGGTATCTCACTTTCTCTTTGTCTTGCCTGCGGTCTCACACCTAATGTTCATAACTCCTGCATTCCTGAATGCACTTTCTATGTGTTATGGGTGCGGACCCCTGTAAAATATTAAAAAGGTGCAAGTAAACTCAAAAAGCTCACTTTCAGTAATTTCTAGAAGCCTCTAGAAAGAATCTTGCGGTGGCAGAACCGCTCTTTTGAGGTTCGTGTATCCCTTACCTTATGGAGCTAACCCCTTGATGTGAGGAGCTTATCCCTTTGAAGGAGGATTCTATCCCTTCATAGTTGGAACTGAAACCTCCTCTTTTGCACTATAAAAAGAGGCATTCGGTAGCCTCAAAGGGAGTTGAAGCTTTAGAATATTTTGAGGTTAAGTGCTGTTGGGATTCAGACTCATTTGACTGAGATTTTGTGAGGAGAGATCACATACATCTATCTATCTCAGTTGGAGAGTGCAATGCTTGTCATAGTAGAGGAGATTCCTTCTTCGGAACCTGGGAAGGCCTGTGTAATATCAAGGCTAAGGTTGTAAGGTTTTCCTTCTTTCAAAGTTAATACAAATGAATTCATTTTTCTCAATAAGCTGTTGATTAACTATTTATTTCATGGATTCCTTGATCACCATGATAGGCATGATTTATAATGTTTACTATACAAGTGCTATTTAATATTTGATTGTTTGTGACTACAGGTTTATAAAGATAATTCCTTCAAGTGACCGAGGGATAACTACTTCGAACAAGCATTGGATCTACAGTAACGGTAATTTATTTAACACCTTTATAGTATTCTTTTGTAAATCGCATATGTTTAGAGAAAGATAGGTTTATTTGGCTGTTTGTTACTAGATTACCTTTTGTTACTAGGGAGATCAATATTGTCTGCAGGATTGATTAATCCGATCAACAAATTGGCGACTCCACTAGGGAGGATTCTTGATTTTTGGTTTTCCTTTGTTTTGACTTGAGAAAATGATTTTTTTGGTTTTTGATTGATGGATACTTGCTTGGGTAGCTTAGCTTTACTTTTCTTTTTAAAATTTTGAGATTTGTTCTATTTTTCTTGAACTTTTCTTGGGACTGCACTTTGTTTTCTTACACAGTGCAGGTAGTTTCGCACTTTCATTTAGTAACCAGTGCGGGACCTCACCTGTTACTTCTGGGGCCTGCGGACCCTGTTAAAATTTTTGAAAAATTTCAGATTTTGTCTTCCAGTTTATCTTTAATTTGATTTAGGGTTTCTAGTCTCTACCCAAATTTGTATTGTTCCCGTCAAAATCCTCTTGTGAGTGAGTTCCAACAGTATTTGTGTTTTAGGTGATTTTCTAGAAGTTTTGCATACTTGGATTGGTTTGCACTTGGTCTCCATAGTGACTCAAAGATTGGAAGCTTGAAATACCTCAGATCACATTAGTCTTTTTGTCTTCTTGATGAGTCTGACTTGGTTGTGAAATCCATCCTTTCTTGAGAAATAGATCTAGTTGTCTCTTTGAAAATCTTCAAACCAACTTTGTTATAAGTTTTGAATTTCATTTTTACAAAAGGAAACATATCTGGATGTTTTTTGATTTGTTTGTTATTATGGACAAATGAATCCTCAGTTTACTAAACAACAAAGTAAAACATTCTCAAAAAAATAAAAATTAAAGCTTTTATTCAATTAGATTTTTCAAAGTTTGTAGATCTCAAAATTAGTTTTTCGTAGTTTTGAGTGCTTTTTAGAACTTGTAGATCTCTTTTGAAGGAAAGTTGTTTTTGTAGTTTTGAATCTTGAAAGTGAAAGGGATTTATTGTGAGCATTGATTATTTGTCTCATTTTGAGTTCTTATTGGAAAAACAAAAATATTTTCTTTCATTTATTCTTCATATTCAAAGAAATAATTGTCTCTTAAAAGAATTGCATTCTCGAACTCTTTCTTTAGCTAGAATTTCATTGAAAGAAAAACGAATTGATTATCATTTTAGGTGCATTTTTTAGTGTGTTTGGAAGTTGAGTCTTCACACCATCAAAGTTTCATTTCCATAACTATTGAATTAAATAACAACCCATAAAAACAACGCTTAATTAAAATTGATCTAGTAATCTTTTTATTTCTAGGGCTCTTATCACTAATATAGCTTAGGCTAGTATCTTGGAGTAGGGAGTAATTAACTCTCCAAGATAGTAAAAACAAACAAGTAGATAAATCTTGTGGTAGGAAATAAATCCGATTGTAATTGGTACAATCTGGGAAGCTTCTCTTAAAGGAGTTAATCACGAGATCATGTCCGAACCTTTGAGACAATCAATTTTGTTTCATTGGGAAAGATAGAATATCTGCGCGCATTACAAACGGTAAACCTCAGATTAACCATTTTCGAGGAGCCTGGGGTCACTTGTTGGTAAACCTCGGATTGACCATGTCGAGGAGCCTTCAAGGGGATTGAGCTTTGTTACTCTGCCCTTGCGCGTGGAATCGGATCGTAGACTGTTCCCCCAGTTGTATTTGTTACTGTTGGTAACCTTAGTGTCCATAAGCTTAATATTATTTCCTAAGGTGACGGTGAAGGAAAGATCTCACTGTACCTGGAGCAGACGTCGACTAGACTCACTTGGATTCTCTAGGGGGTTCTCTTCACTCGAGGTGGTTTTGTGAAGAAACTTGTGCCAGTCTGTTTCATTAAGCAGGTTGTCGGGGTGACTGTTCCAACCGCCCTTTCTGTATTAAACTTCTACTAAGTTGGATTTCATCACCAACTAGTGTTTTTTTAGTATGAGAAGTTACTGTTTGTGTGTGGTTTGAACTCTTAGATTTTTAGGCGTATGATTCCGCTGTTTGTTTCTTTAGAGACTTTAGGTGTTTTTCATTGAAATTTTCTTTGTTTGCGTGTGATTAATTAGTATTCAATCGTGGCAGAATTACCGAGACAATCCCGGAGACTTCAAGGGAAGCCCCCTGAGTACACACCAAGTCAGCTTGAAGGGCTACATGCTCTAGTATCATCTAGTATCAGTATAATTAGATCAACGGAAGTCGAAAGTTCATCTATAGTTGTTCATCCTGATCATCAAATACCCACAACAGAGTATATTTCTAAGCCGATTTCAGTTTCTGAAGTTACTAGTAGTATTTCTCCTTCCAATGAACTTGCTGAAGAACCTGAAATCTCTGAACCTGACACTGAATCTTCTGTTTTTGAAACATCCTCAGGATTTATTACTCCAACTTCTAGCGATCCTGGTTCACCTAAGGTAAGAAATGTTGTTACTGAAGATCTTCCATCTGGTCTCATTTCTATTGAAGAACTTACTAATCCAGATGAAGATGTATCTCTTCCCGAATCCCCTCAGTATTTGAATCTTAGGGAGTGTGAATCCATTTTCTACAGCCCTATTAGGAGTGACGCTTGGTATTTATCTTTGACAAATTTTTTAGAAAACCCAGGTATTGCTTTTTCTCCACCTCGAATTTCATTTCATCCTATGCCTATAGGTTATTATCCTTCTTCTATTGTGGCAGGAGAGTCATCTATGTTTTCCCAATCACCGGAAGCATTTTTACACGGTGGTCCTTCTGTTCCTTCTGGGTATCAGGCTCTTTCTGGTACTTTCTTAGGAGTAGCTCCTCGACCGATTAAACAAGTATTATTATCTAGTAATGGAATTAAAACTAAAACGTCGAACGTAGAGCAAATATTTATGATGTCTGGTAATATTCCAAATCCTAAACCTCAAGGCAGTCAGTTACCGCCTGGGGGGCAACCTCAAGGTTGTCAGTTATCGCTTGGGGGACAACCTCAAGGCAGTCAATTACCGCCTGGGGGGCAATTTCAGAGTAATTTTTTCCCAGGAAAAACTGTAGGACAATATTGTTTTGGAGAACAACCTCAAGGACAGTACATACCTCAAGGTTATCAACCTTCAGGACAATACATACCCCAAGGTCAACCCCAAACTTAGTATGTTCCTCAGAGTCCTTATCAACCCCAGATTCAGTATGTGCCTCAGGGTTATCAACCTCAAGGTCAGTACCCAACAGAAGGTTTTCAACTGCCTTCTGGTCAATCATTTGTATAAGGAGCTAGGAATTTACCACTTAATTATCAACCCTACGTTCAACTAGGCTATTGTCCTACATATGTACAACCTTCTGCAGGACAATACCCCGGAATAAATATGGTGTGGGATCCATCCCAAATTCAACAGATTATGCAACCTAATGTGCAGTTTCCTAATCAACCTGGGATGCCTTTGGTTTCTGGTCCAACCCAGCAACTTGTCCAACCTACTATTCAAATCCCTGCACCTGGTTCTGTTCAGCAGTCTGGGCCTAGTACACCTCAGACTCCGCCTCAAACTGTTGCAACTGCTGCAACATTCGTTTAACCTATAACACCTATTTATGGAGTATTTGTAGCTCTGGTTTCTTCTATCCCTGCATCTGTGCAAATCCCTCAAGTCTCTGTGCCCCAGTCAGGACCTTCAGTTCAGACTTCGGTCCAGATACCTACAGGACAAGCTGGTACAAGTACGATTGTCACAAGTCAATCGTAATTTACATATCAACCATACTAGGGACAATATCAATTTGGTTCTACTACACAAATCCCAGTTTATCAGTATCAACCGTACCCTGGCTATACTTATCAATAGCCTCAACAACCCCAGTTTGGTTTGGTTAATCCTATTTTCCGGGAGGTTATACTATTCCTAATATAAATCCGATTCCAGGCTATCCTAGATATCCTACTTCTGGAACTGGTCTTATTACTCAAGGTTTTCGCGACCCTAACCATTAGTTACCATTTATTGCAACTTTGGATTTACTTGATTTAACACGCCTTACGAATGATCTGATTTACTATCATCCATATTGGCCGCCAATGCCGCATAAGTTGCCTAGTGATATACCAAAATTCGAGGGTAAGTCAAGAGAGGATCCGTCAAATCACGTTATGACTTATCACCTTTGGTGTGTGTCTAATTTGATAATTGATGATTCAATTCGCTTACGTCTTTTTCAACGAACTCTTGTTGGTCTTGCCGCCAAATGGTACATTGAGTTACCACGATGCTCTTTTAATAATTTCATTTAGTTAGCAATTGCTTTCTTAACTCATTTTCAGTTGCCTGTCCGATACGACAATGGCACAGAACTATTGAATTCGCTAAAAAATTCCACTTCCATGTATATTTCTGATCATATTCACGAATGGTGACGTAGAAGGCATTTAGTGAAAGTTTACATTCCAGATCAAATTTTGGCGACATAGTTTGTTAAATCATTATTACCCAAAATCACTGAAGATGTAGCTAAGGCAGGAGTCGTTACTGAGGAGCAAGTCATTGCTCAAGCTCAGTACCTTGACCTCATCTATACGTAATCAGGTACTTTACATGAAAAAATCCCCGATCTTCCAAAACAAAGTCAAATAACTACAGCTCCTTCAGGGTCTCATGTCGTTGACGGTATGTTTGGTATAGTTAATACTAAAAGCAATAAGAAATCTTCAAAGAAATATTCTCCTATAATAACTTTACCGGATTCCCCGAAAGGAGAGTCTTCCACTGAAATTTCTATCGACATTCATGTCATAGAGACATCTACGGCCAAATCTAAATCCGGTGGTAAAAAGAAAGGGAAGAATAAAAACAAACAGAATTCAAAAGATAAAACAGATAAAACTGAATCTAATGATGAAAAATGTAAGCCTCGTTATCCTTGTCTCATCTCCGACGAGGATCACTTTACTAAAGAATTCCCACATCAAGCAGAGGTTTCGAAATTCATTAAAGGTTCTCAATAGCCTGCTGTCTTGAAGGATCCTTTTCCCACTCAAGACAGTAAGATGATTGGTTCCACCTCGAATTCCTCAGAAGAACCTATTATGATGATGTCTCATGTCAGGATTGCGACGCAATTGTTGAGATTGTAACAAGATGATGAGCTTAGTGAAAAGAGTCACCTTCACTAAGTGGGCCCGCATGCTATTTTTGGCGCATAGTATATTTTTAGACTATGTCTATTTTTAGAGATGTCGATCATATTCTATGAGTTGTAGGATGCTATTTGTGGATGGTTGTTCAAGTTGGAAAAATATATGGACTTCTATTTTTAAACATATTGGGCGGAATCTATTTTTAGATTGCCAGTCTAAAAATAGATATGTCGAATATTATTAGCTCTTTATAATATTTGTACTATAAACATTATCTTATTCTCTTGGAGCACTTCAGTTAAGTGCACAGATGTGGCATAGGAGATGACAGAATGAATTACGCTATTCCTGAGGGTTAAGTGGAACTATTGCATGAAGACTTCAGTTAGAACTCATGTGAGAGAGTTTGGTGGAGTTGATTGAGGAAGTTGATGGAGTTGTGTTTAGTTTAACTGAGTTAAACATAGTTGAGCTAGTTGTATCTAGTCTAACTGATTGATACACTAGTGAGAGTGGGTGTGAATTAATTATTAATTAATTCACTAATTATTAACTCATTAATAAACTAAAGAATACATCAGTTAACTACAGTGCATGGACAGTTTCAGTGGAGACAAATGAAGAGGTAGGTGAAAGAGCAGTGTGACTATCAGTTGTGACTATACTGGTGCATGAGTTTGCACCACACATTGATGGAGATGCCAATGAGGATTGCATAGTGCATACCAGGTGGATTCGAGTTCAATCAGAGCCAATATTCAGCAGGGATTGCGTAGTAGAGGCAGGCTAACATGTGGCAGATATTGGAGCATGTGTTTTGCTAGATCGGACCTGATTAGTGTGTAGAAATTGGAGATTGTACTGAGAGATTGTGAGGAGCTTTGTATAATGATTTTTACATGATCTCTATGACATATAATATACAGATAGTTGGGGGTTTTCAGCTTTAAGCTTTCCCATGAAATACTGTGTTCATATGTGTGATTATTTATGGTTTTAATGTGCGCATGCGATTTTTTTTATTTCTGCAATTAATGATCAATGGTAGAAGATATTATGTATTGTACATGAAGTTAAAATAGTGTGTGATCAGGAGAATCTCGGTAAAATAACATATCAGCTATTCAAATTTTTATAGGGATCGCAAGATTATGGTAGTAAAAGTCCTGTTGGTGGTAAGGAAGCAGAATATTCTAATTCAAACACATCAACTACACCTCCTCCTGTTTCTGATCCGCCAGAGATCGAGAAACCTAGTCCAGACTTAGTAATCAAACCGCTTGCTAAAGGTGTACTTCGTAAATCAGCTTTCAATCCACATGCGAGAGTTGCTCAGAATTACAACATTTTTGAGGACTTAGCTATTTCCCCTTCAGCAATGTCGGCTTTGGAAGTGCTGCAATCGTGCCCAGCACAGCATAAATTACTTTTTTCTGCTATAGAAGCTGTTGATATTCAGGATTCGAACCTTATAATCTTCTATTTAGAGAATAGTACACCCCGCCTACCTCATCAAATGGCTTTCCAGATTCCAGTATTAGTCAAAAACATATCGATATTTCGGACTGTGATTGATGAAGGGGCTTCTATGTGTATTATGTCGATCCAATGTTGGAAATCGCTTGGTTCTCCCACACTCAATCAGTATCTGACAATTCTAAAGGCTTTTTGATGGCTGAGGGTTCCATCCTTTCGGTATTTTGCAGGATTTACCTATAGGGGTCGAAGTAAAAACTGTAAATCTAGATGTGGAAGTGGTTGATGCCCCTCTAGATTAAAACCTTCTCCTAGGTCACAGTTGGTCTTATGCTATGATTTTTGTTGTTTCATCGGTCTTTCGGCTTATCAGGTTTCCACATCAAGGAAATATTGTTACAATAGACCAGTTAAATTATTTCTCATCCGATCCAACCTCTACGGAAACTATCCAGCACATCGGTAAAACAACTATCCCTTACAAGGATGTTGGGGTAGGTTTGATTAAAGATTCTGGTTTACTAGGAACTTTTTCCTTTCCTCCTCCTAATGTATCAGCTCCTATTGGAAATATTCATATGATTTCATAAAATACCATTACGTTTGATGATCCTTGGATCGTACCTTCCGATTCCGATTTAGATTCATTTGATGGCGTGATGCCTTTGAGTCCTTTTGAAATTGCATATCAGGCTGTACAGTCACTTTCCGATCCCTCTTCAACCAAAAATGATCCAATGAATGGGATACATGAGGAATCACTTTCTATATCTAGCTCAGCCACAATGACATTTCCTGATCTTGTTCATACTGATGAGCAAATTCGTGAACTTTTGTCTGTTGACGATTTACCATGGGAAGATCTACATCATCGATCTTCATTTTTACCTGAGCTCGATCATTTTGAAAATGATTTCTCTTATATTTTTACTGCTGAATATGTCAAAGAACCGCATAATCCATTGCAAAATCTTGATTATGAGTTAAATTTGGAAAATATCTCTCGAACGATTCCTATTGACATTACAGTTAAGCCAGGAATAATTGAAAACATTCATATAGGTGCTTCTTGTACGAACAATGAAATCTAAACTTATAAAGTGTTGAAAATGCAACAAGATGATGGAGCTTAGTGAAATGAAGTCGCCTTCACTAAGTGGGCCCGCAGGCTATTTTTGGCGCAAAGTCTATTTTTAGACTATGTCTATTTTTAGACATATGGATCATGGTCTATGAGTTGCAGGATGCTATTTATGGATGATTTGTCGAGTTGGTAAAAATATATGGACCTCTATTTTTAGACATTGGGTGGTTTCTATTTTTAGACTACCGAGCTAAAAATAGAACAGTCAAATATTATTAACCCTTAATAATATTTAGACTATAAACATTATCTTATCCTCTTGGAGCACTTCAGTTTGATGCTTGGATGTGGCACATGCAGCTGACAGAAGGAAATTCGAATTTCCTAAGGGTTAGTTGAGCTATTGCATGGTTGACTTTAGTTAGAACTCATGTGGCAGAGTTTGGTGGAGTTGATGAGACAGTTGGTGGAGTTGTGTTCGGTTTAACTTAGTTGAACTAGTTGTATTTAGTCTAACTAAAAAATACACTAGTGATGAGTGGTGTGAATTAATTATTAATTAATTCACTAATTATTAACTCATAAATCAACTAAAGAACACATCAGTTAACTGCAATGCATGGACAGTTCAGTGGAGACCAGTGTTAGAGGTGGGTGAAAGGGTGTGATTGACTATCAGTTGTGACCATGATTGTGTATGAGATTTGCACACACATTTATGGAGAATTCCAATGAGGATTGCGCAGTTGGAGCTAGTGGGATTCAAACTTGGATCTCATCATTAATCAACTTGGATTGCGCAGTAGAGGCAGGCAGACTTGTGGAGGAGATTTGAACCCATGACTTGTTCAAATCTCATATAGTTTGTGTGTAACTTTTTGGAGATAGTACTGAGTACTTGTGAGGAGTATTGTGCTATGTATTGTTACATGTTATCTATCATTATACTATACATATAGTTGGGGGTTTTCAGCTATTGCTTTCCCCATTACATCCTGTGTTGATATGTGTGCTTGATTATGTTTTAATGAGTGCATGCGACTGCTTTCTATTTCCGC
This sequence comes from Pinus albicaulis, assembly GCA_034641835.2. Lineage (NCBI taxonomy): Eukaryota > Viridiplantae > Streptophyta > Pinopsida > Pinales > Pinaceae > Pinus > Pinus albicaulis. Next base: position 94,830 of record JAXQQM020077125.1, read on the forward strand.
ATATTGATGATCAATTGTAGAAGAGGTTATGTATTATGCATGAAGCTTAAATAATGTGTAATCAGGATAATCTCGGTGAATAATTCAACTATTATTCAAATTTCTACATGGTATCAGAGCGAAATTGATCATCGGATCTATTACAGTGATTACAATTTATTTCGGTAGACAGAGTCTGTAAGCGGGCCAGGTAGCCTCTGGATCCATCCTTTCTTTGAAAGGTGATATATCCAGTAAATGCCCCTATAGTCGATCTCTGTGCTAGAAATACTTTGTTCTCACAGATCGGAAGCGGTTGAGTTTTGAGCTGGTGGAATTCGAATTTGCAGCAGAATTTGGAATTCGAATTTGCAGCAGTTTTCTTGGTGCCAGAGTTGAAATGTCTTTCAACGGATTGCGACTGGAATATGCCCTTGAGGGCAGTTCGAATTATGTTGCATGGAAGGACCGGATGGAGGCGGTATTAGATGATAATGGGCTGAAGGAGTTCATAGAAGCTGAGATCCCAAAGCCTACTGATGCTGCTCAAGTTGAGGCTTGGCAAAAGAAGATGGAAAAATGTCGAAGGATTCTATTGGAGGGCGTGAAGGATCACATTGTATCCAGCATGCATGGAAAATATTCTCCATACTTGATGTGGAAAGCATTGATAGATTTATTCCAAAGCAAGAGCGACCAGAGGAAGTTGGTGCTCAAGGATAAACTCAAACACATAAAGATGGAGAAAGGCGACAGTATGCCCAAGTACCTCACGAAGTTCATCCAATGCAGGGATGAGCTGGGAAGTGTGGGGGTGATTGTTTATGATGAGGAATTGGTGAGCTTGGCTCTCCTTGGTCTTCCGAAGAGTTGGCATGCCTATCATGATTCTGTCAATGGTCGGGAGAAATTGCCAAGATGGGAGCGACTTTGGTCGGATCTTGTGCAAGAGGAGATAAGGTGGAGTACCAGAGACAGATCTTCATCAAAGGCATCTGATGAAGAAAATTGCACTTTGGCTGCCAAAGCAAAGAAGGGGAAGAGCAAGAAAGCTTCTCATTCTGGTGCGAAAGGTAAGAAGCAGGACATGTCCAAGGTGAAGTGTTTTCACTATCACCAACATGGACATTATGCCACAAATTGTCCGCAGAAGAAGAAAAATAAGAAAGCTACTGGATCTGCCGTGGGAGAGGCCTTAGCCTCGCAATTTGAGCTGGATTTTTCACTAATCACATGCTTGGTCTCAAGTGTGATGGGATTAGTATGGTTCTTGGATAGTGGTGCGTCTTTTCACATGACTAGAGATCAATATCTGTTTTCAGATCTGGATGAGAAAGATCTTGGAGTGCACATCGAGATGGGCGATGATGGTAGATACAGTGCGACTGGTATCGGTACCATTTCCTTTGAGAGGGAGTCTGGTAAAACCTTCGTATTGAAGGAAGTGATGCATGTTCCAGGATTGAAGAAGAATATGATCTCTGTGGCGATGTTAGAAGACAAGGGGTATGATGTTTTCTTCAGCGAGGGAAAGGCTTTCCTGCGCAGTAAGACAATTGGAGAGACCCGGACGATAGGGGTTCGAGTCAAGAACCTTTATCAGTTGCAAGTGGATGGCTGTGCAACAATGGCATGCAAGGTAGAAGGAGTGGTGAGCCAGGATGATGGCAAGCCGTGGCATCGGAGATTGGGCCACCTTCACTATGGTGCTTTGAAGATACTGTAGCAGATTTCTACTAGGTTTCCTAAGGGCACTCTTGCGCAGTCAGATCATTGCAAGGGGTGTACCTTGGGAAAATTTGTGAAAGCCGCCTTTCACGAGAAGGATAGTCGCGCCATGACGATCCTTGAGAGAATTCACACAAATGTGTGTGGACCTTTCTCAGTAGCTTCGACAGCAAAGCACAAGTACTATGTGATCTTTGTTGACGATTTTTCTCGGAAGTGCTGGATCTTCTTCATGCAGAAGAAGAGCGATACATACTCAAAGTTCTGTGAGTTCAAGGTGCTGGTTGAGAAGGAATCGGGGAAGCATGTGAAGGCTCTTAGGAGAGACAATGGTGGTGAATTCATCTCTGCTGAATTCAAGGACTTTTTCAGCGTAGAAGGAATTCGGAGAGAGCTCATTTCACCTCATAACCCACAGCAGAACGGGGTTGCTGAGCGGAAGAACAGAACGATCGTGGGTGCTGCATGGGCAATGTTGCATGATCAGGGCCTACCCCTTCACTTGTGGGTGGAGGCATGCAATACTGAAGTATATGTGCAGAACCGTTGTCCTCACAAGATACTTGGCATGAGTACACCGGAGGAGGCATTTTCTGGTAAGAGACCTGATATTTCCCATTTGAGGATTTTTGGTTCACTTGTTTACATTCATGTGACGAAGGATGCTAGGAAGAAGCTGGAGCCGACCGCAGAGGTTGGGATATTTGTGGGGTACACTGATACGCCCCACAACTATCGTGTGTATTTGTCAGATAGTCGTAAGACTGTTGTGCGATAGGATATCAAATTTCAAGAGGAGAAAGCCATGCAGTGTTCGCTTGAGAGGGAGCCACACTTGCATGCAGATGAGGAGCTATTAGTTCCTAAGGATGTGCTTCAGGATGTGGATCAGCCACAAGAGGAAGTTCATGGAGTGGAAGAGACCACTCATGCAGCACCAACCATCAGAGGGCGCAAGCGCACTACAGAAGCTGAGCGACTGGCTCAAGATGCAGAGAAGATTGTAGGACCACCTACAACACAGTGCAGATAGAGACAATCATCGGATCGGTACACTAGATACATGGCTCTTGTGAGCAAATGTGTCGTGACAAAGCCATCCTCTTTCGAGGAAGCTGTGGAGGACCTCGCATGGGTAGATGCCATGGTGGAAGAGTATGATTCGATTGTCAGAAACAGTGCATGGGAGATTTTCCAAAGACCAGAAGGGAAATCAGTGGTGGGTTCGTGATGGATCTACAAAGTGAAGCAGGCGGCTAACGGGAGTGTGGAGAAGTACAAGGCAAGATTTGTTGCCCGAGGCTTCTCACAGATAGAGGGGATCAATTATGAGGAGACCTTTCACCTGTCGCAAGGTACTCTTCCATACGGACGATCCTAACTCTCTTAGCGCAGATGGGGTGGCACATCCATCAGATGGATGTGAAGACTGCGTTCATCAACGGAGTCATTGAGGAGGAGGTGTACATAGAGCAACCCGAAGGTTTCAAGATCTTCAGCAGTGAGTCGCATGTGTGCAGACTCAAGAGAGCACTGTATGGGTTGAAATAAGCACCTCGTGCTTGGTACACATGGATAGACAGTTATTTCACCAAACTTGGATTCTCCAAGAGTGAGGCGGATCCTAACCTGTACCAGATTGTGGTGGAGGGGAAGTTGCTGATCATTGTACTGTATGTAGATGATCTGATTTTGATGGGTGATGAGCTATTGATACTTTCATGCAAGGAGGATCTTGCTAGAGAATTTTAGATGAAGGACTTGGGCCTCCTTCATTATTTCCTGGGATTGGAAATTTGGCAGCGCAGTGATGGACTATTTGTTTCTCAGGGTAACTATGCCCGGAAAATACTGGAGAAGTTCAAAATGCATGGCTGCAAGCTTGTTGATACTCCTCTTCCTGGAGGTTGGAGGAAGGAGGATGCTACTTCAGCGAAGGTAGTGGATGCCACTGTTTATTGACAGTTGGTGGGGTCGCTTATGTATCTGGTCAATACACGACCCGATATATGCTATGCTGTTAACCAGCTTTCGCAAGCTATGGTTAAGCCTACCAAGCTCTTCTGGAAGGTAGGCAAGCATGTATTGTGTTATCTTAGAGGCACATCGGGATATGGCTTGTGGTACAGAAAGGAGGATGAGGTGAAGCTATGTGGCTTCACGGATGCAGATTGGGCAGGGAGCCCAACGGACAGAAAGAGCACATCTAGAGGGATCTTCAGTATCGGGTCGACATCAGTTTCTTGGTACAACAGGAAGCAGAGATCCGTGGCACTCAGTTCAGTATAGGCTGAGTATATGGCAGCAAGCTTGGCTACATGTGAGGCCATATGGATGAGGAAGATCCTGGTCGGGTTGTTCGGGTCACATTTGGAGCCTACTGTGATTTATTGTGATAACCAGAGTTGCATTAAACTCTCGGCTAATCCAGTATTTCATGATAGATCCAAACACATCGACATCAGGTACCATCATATCAGAGATTGTGTGCAGCTGAGAATCATGTTACTTTCATATATTCCCAATGTATACCGATGCCGACATCTGATCGGTTAAGCCACTGTGGAGCAAATTCAAATCCTTCAAATAGATAGGCTGCAGATAATCAATATCTTGTTGAGAGGGAGTGTTGAAAATGCAACAAGATGATGGAGCTTAGTGAAATGAAGTCGCCTTCACTAAGTGGGCCCGCAGGCTATTTTTGGCGCAAAGTCTATTTTTAGACTATGTCTATTTTTAGACATAGGGATCATGGTCTATGAGTTGCGTGATGCTATTTATGGATGATTGGTCGAGTTGGTAAAAATAGATGGACCTCTATTTTTAGACATTGGGCGGTTTCTATTTTTAGACTGTCGGGCTAAAAATAGAACAGTCAAATATTATTAACCCTTAATAATATTTAGACTATAAACATTATATTATCCTCTTGGAGCACTTCAGTTTGATGCTTGGATGTGGCACATGCAGCTGACAGAAGGAAATACAATTTTCCTAAGGGTTAGTTGAGCTATTGCATGGTTGACTTTAGTTAGAACTCATGTGGCAGAGTTTGGTGGAGTTGATGAGACAGTTGGTGGAGTTGTGTTCGGTTTAACTTAGTTGAACTAGTTGTATTTAGTCTAACTGAAAAATACACTAGTGATGAGTGGTGTGAATTAATTATTAATTAATTCACTAATTATTAACTCATAAATCAACTAAAGAACACATCAGTTAACTGTAATGCATGAACAGTTCAGTGGAGACCAGTGTTAGAGGTGGGTGAAAGGGTGAGTCTACTATCAATTGTGACTATTGGTTGTGCATGAGATTTTCACACACATTGATGGAGATTGCCAATGAGGATTGTGCAGTTGGAGCTAGTGGGATTCGAACTTGGATCTCATCATTAATCAACTTGGATTGCGCAGTAGAGGCAGGCAGACTTGTGGAGGAGATTTGAACCTGTGACTTGTTCACTTTCCATACTAGTTTGTGTGTAACTTTTGGAGATAGTGCTGAGAGCTGTGAGAGCTTTGTGCTATATATTGTTACATGTTCTCTATCATTATAATATACAGATAGTTGGGGGTTTTCATCTATTTCTTTCCCCATTACATACTGTGTTGATATGTGTGCTTGATTGTGTTTTAATGTGCGCATGCGACTGCTTCTATTTTCGCATATTGATGATCAATTGTAGAAGAGGTTATGTATTATTCATGAAGCTTAAATAGTGTGTAATCAGGATAATCTCGGTGAATAATTCAGCTTTTATTCAAATTTCTACATAAAGCCCTGTTTCAAGAATTCTGTGACGTGTTTGCCTGGTTGTATGAGGAAATGCCAGGAATCGATCCGTCAATTGTTGTACATGAAATCAAGACTTACCTTGATGCAAAACCTGTCTGAAAACGCTTACGTCAGATACATCCGAGAAAAGCTGCCACTATCAAAGCCAAAGTTGAGAAATTACTTCGTGCGGGTTTCATTTATCCAATTCCTTTAACCGATTGGGGATCGAATATTGTTCCTGTTAATAAAAAACAAGGAACGATAAGAGTATGTATCGACTATAGGGATATTAATCGATCCTATCCTAAAGACAATTATCCAACCCCATATATCGATCAAATAATTGATGATTGTGCCGGCAGTGAAATGTTTTCCTTTATGGATGGTTTTTCCAGTTACAATCAAATAAACATACTCCCTGCTGATCAACCAAAAACAACTTTCATTTGTCCATGGGGGACATTTTCTTATTGCAAATTACCCTTTGGATTGAAGAACAATGGGGAAAATTTTCAAAGGGCTATGTCTTATGCATTTCATGACATTAAGCACATTGTCCAGCCTTATCTTGATGATTTACCTGCTCATTCATCGCGTAGGGTTGACCATCTCACTCATTTATGAGCTATCTTTATGAGATGTAGGCATTATCGAATTAGGATAAATCCACACAAATGTGTTTTCTGTGTAGAATTGGGTCGCTTACTGGGATTTGTTGTTTCAAAAGCAGGCATTCACGTTGATCCATCGAAGGTCGAAGCTATTGTCAATCTACCTCCTCCTTCGACTCTGCGCCAACTCCAAAGTTTGCAGGGGAAAGAAAACTTTTTACGTCAGTTCATTCCTAACTACGCCAACCTAACAAAGGGTTTTACCCGATTGTTTAAACAGAATGTTCCATTCTTTTGGGATGAGATTGCTAGTCGGTCTTTTGATGCACTCAAACACGCGTTGACCCATGCACCATTACTGCATCCTCTCAATTACAACCATGACTATTTTTTGTACCTCACCGCCTCTCATTCCACCATTGGGATGGTTTTAGTTCAGGAAGATGAATTAAAAAATGAACATGTGATTTACTATCTTAGTCGAAATCTACATCCGACTGAGATCAAATACACGCACGTGGAGAAATTTTCCTTGGCAGTTGTTCAAGCTGTCCAACAATTTCAACACTACATCTTATTACGCAAAACCACAGTAATTTCTGACTGTAACCCTATGATGTACATCTTGACCAAACAATTGCTAGGGGGAAAGTATTCCAAATGGATAGTTATCCTGCAGGAATTTGACTTGGAATTTGAAAAATCCAAGGCAAAGAAATCTTTGGTTTTTGCTGAAATGATGTGTGATTTCCCCTCTACTGATACTGAAACTATGGCGGAACAACCCATTACAGACGAATCCTTGTTTCTTATCAGTAATTTTGATCCTTGGTATGGGGATATTATTGTTTATCTCCAAACCCAATCTTTTTGGCCTGAAATATCACAAACTCAGTGACGGAAAATATGTTTCCAATCCCAAAAATACAATATTATTGGTGATACACTATATCGTCGTGGAGCGGATTCTATTTTTCGACGCTGTCTTACTCATGAAGAAGGTGAGAAGGTTCTAAATGACTGCCATTCTGGAGCATGTGGCGGTCATATGTCTGGGTATGCCACAACCCAAAAGATATTGCGCGCTGGTTATTTCTGGTCGTCGTTATTCAAAGATTGTATCTATGCAATTCGGAAATGCCACAATTGTCAGGTCTTTGATCATAAGATGCATGCATCACCTGCTCCTCTTCACCCTATAATTGCTGTCGATCCTTTCGCAAAGTGGGGTATTGACTTTATTACATGTAACCCTCACTCGGCCGGGGGGCATGCGTATATTATCCTAGCGGTAGATTATTTTACTAAGTGGGCCGAGGCGATGCCTACATTTTAGGCAGATGGCAAGATTGCTGCAAATTTCGTGTTCAATCATATAATTGCTAGATTCGGTGTTCCTCAAGCCATTATTACAGATCATGGAAGTCATTTTTGAAATATCATGATGACTGAACTGACAGAACAACTTGGCCTGTGCCATGATAGTTCTACTCCTTATTACCCGCAGGCCAATGGTCTGGTTGAAGCTGTCAATAAATTTTTAGTCACTATGATCAAATGAATTATTTGTATTCATAATTCGAATTGGCATTCCATGTTATTTTCAGCACTTTGGGCATATCAGACCTCAATAAAAACATCAACTGGTTTCACTCCCTTTCAACTGGTTTACGGTTTGGAAGTTGTGTTGCCTATTGAATGCGAAATTCCATCATTGAAATTAGCCATAGAATTACTCCCAGCTACGTCTGAAGAGGAGAAGTGTTTTCTGTACTTAGCTTAGCTAGATGAGAATCGACGAAATGCTGCATTAGAAAACGAAGCTCATGTCAAACGAATAAAGGCTCAATATGATTGAAATCTTACACCTCGTGATTTTTCAGAAGGAGGCCTAGTTTTAGTGTACGATCAAGCCAACGATAAACTAGGGGCTGGAAAATTTGTGCCTATGTGGCATGGTCCTTTCATTGTTAAGCGAAAGCTGGAAAAAGGGGCTTATTACTGATAGATTTCGACGATGTCCCTTTAGATAAACCTAGAAATGGGCTTTATCTGAAGATATATTATGCTTAAATTTGGTGTGGAGATTTTTTAAATTAGATTAGATTCTTTACTGTTGGTGTGTCTTAGATTAGAAAAGCGTGCCTAGTTTAGAGTGTGTTCTTATCACTATTCCTATTATCTGAGTTTTACTCTTGATATTGCAGATGTCGACGTCTCTTCAAACCTACATTGGTTTTGCTGATGGTGCTTGTCGTAGTACACGGAACATTTCTTCCGTAGCTTGGGTTATCTATTCACCCTCTGAAAAGTTAGTGTCCATGCATGGGGTAAGCCTCGGTCAAACAACGAATAACATTGTAGAATATAGTGCAGTGATTGAGTTATTATCTGAATCCATATCGTTTGGAATTTGGAGTTTGATTGTTAGGTTGGATTCTGAACTTGTTGTATTACAGCTTAACAGGGTTTATGCCATTAGAAATCCAGTGTTATTACGGTTATTTTTAAGAGTTTGTCTCCTGGAACGTGAATTTGATTACATTGAATATCAACATATTCCAAGACATTTGAATACTTTAGCAGATGCAGTTGCTTCTAGTATGATAAATAGACATTTTCAATAATCAAAACAGTGAATTAAAAAAAATTCGATAACATGTACACAGATAGCCAGTGATAGTGATATATCATAGCATAGAAGTTTGTTTTCAAATTATACATCGTCTTCAATCATAGGTTGAAATACACCTTATGATCGGAAAAAATGATAATACAAAAGGTCAAAAATGATATGAGTCTACAAAACGATCATCCTATCCCTGATGATGATCACGATAAGAGACCACTGCCCGGACCACCCTACACAGGAACCTCCTAAAACGTCCTGGGACACCAATCACATATCTCTGTAATCTGAGTGGAATATCATCTATGTCGGTCTCTGGAATGTCTAGAGTCAGGCACTCTAGGTGATTCTCTAAATCAGACAGGATCTCTACTGATTGGATTTTTGGGGCTGGTGTTGTGGCAAATGGATGCCTCCTCTCATAAGGCTGGACATTGGCTGGTCGCCGTGGGCCCACATTTTCATTTAAACCTTTGATTATTAGTTGTGGGACGATTAAATACAAAAAAAATTTAGAACTTAGAAATTGTTGAAAATGATTTTTACCTGATTCATCCCACTGTTCCCCTGCTGGGACAGCCATCTCTCGGTCACCGCAGAAATCTATCTCGGCGTATGGAAATTCCTCTATAACAAAAAATTTTCATTCCAGCCAACGAAAATATGAAGAAGAAAATCGAACAATCTCGACGACCTCAGCGTGACGGGCCATCAATGCAACCCAACGAACCTTCAACAAGAATGTTCTGTGGAGCTAACATGGGGATCATCTCTAGAGAAAAGGTGACTAAAATGGATCCATATCCAAAGTTGTTGAGCTTTCCAGTCTTTGCTCTAGTTAGTTGGCCTTTTACATTGGCCAACACAGCTTCGCACCAGTTGAAAATGGTGCCTCGAAAACAGTCTACAACAATGCACATTTGGGAACTGGTAGCCACATGCAACACTACGCTCCCATATAGGCTGGTGACAGTAAATGTAATAACTTTAAGCTTGGGACAGATGATAGTTTTTATGTCAATCTGTTTGTCCCAGGGGTCTACCTGATCATCACAGAACTCTAGTCGAAGACTAGCGATAGAATAGCCACCTAGCCTAGTCCCAAACAGAGAAATTTGTTCACCCCTCTTGGACAAACCAGTCAAAAAATAGATATCCTTTAGCTCAATTTCGAGCCGGTGGCTGCCAATAACAAAACACTAGTCCTATACATTCCATCTTTTCACCAGCCATGTCAGGAGATCTACTTGTGCCCTCATGCCCTGAATGGCCCAAAATTTATACAAACCGCATGCTCTTAACAACTGCATTTTAGGCAAATGATTCATTGTGGCATCATATACGTCTTCATGCTCACGTTCTCTCCAAATAAGCATATTGTATGTCCTACAATGCATAAAAAGACATATTAGAACAAGAATTTTTGAAAATTTTTGGGTGGAATTTGAGAAAAATAAGTTTGAAATTTCATTGCGTGGGGTCTGCACCTGAATTTCATACACAGTGCGTAGATACGCATGTGAACTGTGGAATAGGTGTGGACCCAAGACTTTTTTCCATGTAGAAAAAATTCGGGGTCCGCAGGGCCCGCGTGTTGCACCTACAGACCCTCGCGTGTGATTTTTTCAACATATTTTTGCTTAAAAAATGAAATCTAAAGCCTAAAAACGAAATATAAATGGATGAAAAGAAAGATATGGAGGTCATGGATTACCTGGAGCTAACAGTTCTCGATTTTGCTGGACGAATTTTCTGGAATCTTCGCAGGAAATTTTTTATCCAAAAGCTCTCACTTTTCACTCTTAAGTCAAATGGTAAAAATGAAGTTAGAAAAGTCCTTTTTATAAGTTTTTTCGAGTAAATGAATTTTTAATTTGTTTATTTTTTACATTAAAAAGGTTATTTTTTAAAGTATTTTTATTTATCTTAAATAGGTATGTGTAATGTTTCGAGTTTTTGTGCAGAAAATTGGATTTTTCTGGAAAATTGATCGTTTTTCAACAAAGAGCATACTTTTATCACTTTTTTCGGACTCTTTCAAAAATTTACGAAAAATAAAAATCTGGAGTCCTCTTTTAAGCTCTTTTTAGACTCTCAAAAATTGAAAAGATTGCCGAGCACTTGATTATTCGAACTCGTTAAAATAAAGGAATGATGGTCCCTTCAGTATAAGTTTACCCCTTTTATGGACTGAAATGGAATATTTACGAAAAAGGTATACGTTGACTAATTATGGTCAATAGAGTTCTCTCCTGCATTATTTTATCCTTTTTCAGGCTCGAGAAACTAAATTTACAAAAAAGTACACCTATGGAGTTTTCTTAAGTTTTTTCTTCTGACTCCCTAAAATTGAAAAACACCGAGTTTCTCCTATACTGGACTCGTTAAAATTTAACAGTAAAGGACCTGTTCAATTTTAAACAGGAATGGACCACTCCTTCTTAGGGTTCGAATCTTAAACTAAGTTGGACTCATCCGAAGGATGAGCTTATAAACAAGCAAATGTTATCCTCCTCAAGCTTGTCAAAAATAAAGAGGTACTTGCCAGAAATGGTGGGGGAAAAGAGAGAAAAATGAACCTGTTTGTTGTATTTTGATTTTTCAAAAATTCGTTAACCACTCTTGAACACGACACTTTTGTTCACCTGGGTTGGGAAATCCTTTGCATAACAATTAATCAAACCATTTTGAAAGTATTCAGCTGGTTTCTGGGTATTAGCTTTGGGTCAATTGTCACCAAGCCATCTGCAGTGTCATTATGTGTTCAAGAGGACAGTTCAAATAAACCATTCATCTGCAAAATATTTGTCTTCCATTTTTACCATCCTTGAGTTAGTCCTTGCTAATATATTTCTTCAAAACTTGATCTATGATTTCGTGTTATGGGCTTGCCTATGACGGATCGCTTTCTATCGACGAAAACTCATTATCTAGGAAGTTGATCTAGAAATCGTCAGTACCTTGAAATATGCATGCCTCAATGGCAGGTTTCTTGCCTTTGATGACAGGTTGCATGATTGACCTTCGATCGAATGATTCTGTGACATGTTCGACTTTAGCTCATTCATTCACATTTCATAGATTGTACTGAGTACTTTGAGAGCCATTGACATTAATGGTGGTTACTCTCACACTTGTTAACAGTTTACATCATTGACTAGTAATCAAGTGGTTTCTACCATGTTCGACTTCGATACATTCATTCACATGGATAGAATCATACTGGTTCGAGAAGCGGAAATCAAGACCCTGGATCTAGTTTCTACCATCCAGGCTACGAGGAATTTTTTTATTCATTTATATAGTGGAATATTCATAAACAGATGGCTACGTCCATACTATGTCTACATATGTCTATACTATTAATGTACTACAAAATCATTCCTGTATCAGAACAATTAAGTCAATTTCTAGTTAGTTTTGATCTGAGTATGGGAATGCCTACCTCAGCGATGATAAGTTTACATATATATATTTTGCATTGAATGTTTTTACAGGTTCCGCCTGGGGTGTCCACAGCATGATCCTTGAAATGATAAATTACTGCACTCTTCATATATGACAGACTTCAGCTTCATCTATTTCAGACTTTTCACTTTAGGGGGAAATTTGTTACACTGAAAAATTGTCATCTTGACATTCTGCTATTTGTATGAGCTCATTATCACTCATACTTCCTCCTTTGTAAGTCTAACACATCAGTTCCTCATGTCAAGCCTTGAAAACAAGAGAAAAGTTCTTAAAAATCTCCTTAACTCAGGTATCGCACTTTATCTTTGTCTTGCCTGCGGTCCCGCACCTAATGTTCATAACTCCTGCATTCTTGAACACACTTTCTCTATGTTATGGGTGCAGACCCTTGTAAAAGATTAAAAAGGTGCAAGTAAACTCAAAAAGATCACTTTCAGTAATTTCTAGAAGCCTCTAGAAAGAATCTTGCGGTGGCAGAACCGCTCTTTTGAGGTTCATGTATCCCTTACCTTATGGAGCTAACCCCTTGATGTGAGGAGCTTATCCCTTTGAAGGAGGATTCTATCCCTTCATATTTGGAACTGAAACCTCCTCTTTTTCACTATAAAAGGAGGCATTGGGTAGCCTCAAAGGGAGTTGTAGCTTTAGAATATTTTGAGGTTAAGTGCTGTTGGGATTCAGACTCATTTGACCGAGATTTTGTGAGGAGAGATCACATACCTCTATCTGTATCGGTTGGAGAGTGCAAGGCTTTTTAGAGTAGAGGAGATTCCCGCTTCGGACCCCAGGAAGGCCTATTCAACATCAAGGCTAAGGTTGTAAGGTTTTCCTTCTTTCAAAGTTAATACAAATGAATTCATTTTTCTCAATAAGTTGTTGATTAACTGTTTATTTCATGGATTCCTTGATCACCATGATAGGCATGATTTATAATGTTTACTATATAGGTGCTATTTAATATTTTCTTGTTTGTGACTGCAGGTTTATAAAGATAATTCCTTCAAGTGATCGAGGGACAACTACTTCAAACAAGCATTGGATCTAAGGTAAGTTCTTTAACACCTTTATAGTATTCTTTTGTAAATCACATATGTTTAGAGAAAGATAGGTTTATTTGGCTATTTGTTTCTAGGTTACCTTTTGGTACTAGGGAGATCGATCTTGTCCACAAGATTGATTAATCCGATCAACACGATGACGTGGCAAGATGACATGGCAGATGACATGGCCTTGACCCCACAGATCACAGTTAATTTATGATGATGTGGCAGCTGATGTAGGATGTGATGTGGCAAGCTGACATGGAAGATGACATGGCTTTGACCCCACAGATCATAGTTAATTTATGATGACATGGCAAGGTGGTGTGGAAGTGATGTGGCAAGGTGACATGGCATGATGAAGTGGACCTAGCCCACATATCGCACATCGCAAGATCAGGAGGATAAGTGCTCAAGAATCATGTTAAAATGCCGAAGTGAGAGATGCTATATGAGGAGCGGACGTGATGGAGTTACAAAGCCAAAGACTAAAGGATTTGAAGTCTGATGTGGGACCCAATCAGATATCGCAATCGTAAAGCTCAGGAGGAACAGAACCACGTTGAAACGCCGAAATGCAAAGAGTGACAAGAGCTTGGATGTGATGTAGTTTCAAAGGTGAACTTCGAAGGATTTCAAATCCGGATGTAAAGAATTTTCTGTGTTAAATTGAATCAGAGGAGGAAAAGGAGGATTGTAACATAAAACCTATGGAAAACCGAAATGAAATAGATGTGACCGAACACGATATCGTTCAGAGGTAAATGTTAATAAATTTCAGATCCAGGTTTCTTTGTGGATACACTTGTTTTACGAAGAAAAGAATGAACGCAGGAAAAATTTTCGAGTGTATAAAGAAAAACATTAACAAGAGTAGACTTAGGTAAGACCAGACTCTAAGTGCAGAACGGTGTTATGCGGTTGCAGCAGTGAGTTAAAAGGAAAGGTTGAATGCAAGAGGAAAGACGTGAGAAAGTGACCTGATACTTGTGCAAGGTTAGTGCGGTCATTTATTAACAAAATTCTTAACGCAGCAAAAGGAGACTCGGGTAAGTGACCTAACATAAAGCAAAGGAGTAGGTGAAGGCTGAATGATGCGGGCACAAGCAGAAGAGGTAGAGTCGGGCAAAAGGATATATGGTGGCACTAATAGAAACGTGCCAGCTGGGTCAAGTCAGGAAAAAAACGTTTGTGCGGAACTGTTATGATATAACTGCAGAAACAGAAAAGACGATGACAACAACAGAAAGGACAATGCACAACGAGCCAAGAGCTGAATCGTCTGAGTGAAATATACTTGTTGTAACTATAAATGTAAATTCATTGATTATTTTATATATTTTTTGATGCAAGGCAAGTCTCTGTAGGCATAAGAAAAACTCTAATGAGCGTTGTAATGATTATTTTTGATGTAATAACCTAAAATAAATATAAGGAATCGAATGGGTGGAAGGCAAAGAGACAGGCCTATTCACTTTGTATTCCCCGGTGAATGCAAACAATCAGGATTTATCTGTATAAGACAAGTAATATCAGTGTGCAAAAGGTAATTAGAAAGCTGCAGAATAGAAGAGAGTGAAATAAGGTAAGAGAGTTGCAGAAGGTTGGAGAGTGGAAGAATAAGAGAGAGCTGATAGAGATGTTGTGCATATCAGGAGCAGATATAAAGTAGATATGAAGGGTGAAGAGGCAGCAGTGGAGAAGGAGTATAACAGAGTTGATATCTAGGTAAATCAACATTTTAGTTTCATGTTGAGTGAGGGGATTGTAGTCTCATTTCAAGTTGTAGCTTGATAAATTTCCAATTGGAGTTGGGTGAGGTAGGAGCCTCCTGTGGGTTGTAGCCTATAGAAAATATATGGGAGTTGGAGCTTCCTTGCAAGTTGTAGCTTGCAGAAGTTGAGGTAGGAGCCTCCTGTGGGTTGTAGCCTATAGAAAATATATGGGAGTTTGAGCTTCCTTGCAAGTTGTAGCTTGCAGAAGCTGCGGTAGGAGCCTCTTGCACGTTGTAGCCTGTAGAAAATATATGGGAGTTGGAGGTTTCTTGCAAGTTGTAGCTTTCAGAATGTGAGGTAGTAGCCTCATGTAGGTTGGATCCTACACTAAATCAGTGGTGAGATGGAGTTGGATCTTGCCTTTGCATCACAACAGTAATAAGATATGGTTTTCTTCCTTATGGTTTTCCACTTATATCTGGATTCTATGTGCTTGATGATTATGTGTTGATGTGATGTTTTAATCTACTTAATTACTTGATGTCCACACATTCAGTTTACTGATTCATTATTAATTAAGCTACTTATAAAATGAAGTAGTTAATGGGTGTAAAGAAAAGAGTTTTAAATGACCATGAATGTACTAAACTGATTTACCCCCCCTCTCAGTTTAGCAAGGGTTCATCAATTGGTATCATAGCCAGTTCCTTTAGTAATATTTTAACAACTGGAAGGAGGTCCTAGGTCCCTAAAATGGCTAGCCTAGAAGGATTCTCAACAAATAAATCCCCATTTTTTACTGGCACAAACTATGTTTTCTGGAAAATAAGAATGACGAAATTCTTAATGTCTTTAGGAATAGAAGTTTGGGTTGCTGTGGAAGAAAAATATGCACCAAAGAAAACTTAAATTGAGAAAGAAGCCGAACAAAATTTCATAGCTAATGCAAAATAAATGAATGCACTCTTGAGCGGTCTAAGTGAGTCAGAATTTATAAAGTAATGCACAGTAAGACTACCAAAGAAATCTGGGATACGTTAGAAAATATTCATGAGGGAGACACAAAGGTGAAGATGGTCAAACTGCAAGCACATAGAACTCAATTTGAAAACTTAAAAATGAATGAAGATGAAGATATAAATGCATTCTTCTTAAGAGTTGCAGAATTTGTGAATATCATGATAGGCCTAGGAGAAGAAATTGAAGAAAGTGTTGTAGTCCAGAAAAAACTGAGATCTCTACCATCCAAGTTTAACCCCCAGGTTTCTATCATAGAAGAAACAATAGACTGGGAAACCTTAACCAGAAACCAATTACTTTAGAACCTTACAGCATATGAGATGGGAATTCCTAAAGGGAATTCAAACACAAGGGAGTCTGCCTTTAAGGCAGACAAGTGCATAAAAGAAAGGGAAGGTAAATGATCATGCTCTGATAGAGGCACATGTAATTAAAAAGATAAACTTCCATTTAATTGTTTTAAGTGTGGAAGAGTGGGGCAATATGCTTCAAAATGTCTCAATAAGATAACAAATAATAAGTCTAAAGGGAAAGAGATAAGAAGCTCCTATAATATGCAAAAATGGAAGAAATTTAAGAGAAAAACCTTTTTTCCCCAACAAGATAGTAGTGCCTCTTAAATCTGAGATGAATCCCCAAATGAATATGGAATCTCAGAATTCGCACTAATGGGTATGGATGTTCTCGAATATGATCTCCTAAAATATGAAGAAGAAGGTGAGTTATACCTTGAGGGGGAGTTGGTGAGTTCCCTAAAGGAAATTGATAGAATCAAGCTCAAGAATAGAAAACAGAAGGAAATCCTTCTGAAATATGTTATGGAAAAACCAAACTCTGAAGATTTTATTAAGTTGAATATTGAACTAGAAGAAGCAAGGAAATTAGAAGACATTTTGCTGTAGCAAGTAAGAAAGAAAAGTTAGGAATGTGGAAGATTGCAAGAAGAGGTGGTGTGTCTAAGGAATAAATTGGAAAAATCTCAAACTGATGTTAGAATGAACACTCAACAGTTAGAAGGTGTTGAACAATTGGACAGGATATTGAATGCACAAATATCTCCTCTTGTAAAGGCTGGGATAAGATATGAAGGAGAATCCATCAAGTAGAAGGCAGAGGATAAGAAAGATATTACTTTTGTGAAAGCTGTAATAAAGGAAAATGATAAATCTCATCAATATGAGATTATTTCAGCTAGAAGACTGATAGAAGAAAGGAACAGGTTGTGTAAGCAGCTAGAAGATGAGATTTCCTCCATGGAGAACTCAAAGAAGGAAAACATTGAAAGGGATGATGCGAGGCTCAAAAGGATCCACAGAAGCATAAGCTAACAAGAACTTGATGTGTAAAGAAACAAATAGAAACAAGTAGCAACATGAAGAGACAAAGAATGGGAGGAAGAAGCAAGAAGTTGCAAAATATCAATTGTTCTGGAAGATGAATTGAACAAGTTTGAAAGATCTAAAAATAGGTTCTTTCCTCCTATGAGAAGTATTACATGTTTTAACTACCATAGACCTAGACATATAGCAGCACACTGTAAGAAAAACCAAATCAAGTTTAACCAACAAATGATAAGATCCCCTCAAGAAAGCAAATGGAAAGGACAATATATCACTAGGTGCAAAAATCATTTCCATGGCTACTCTTATGCATGCAATAAATTTGGACATAAACTTGTTGAATGTAAATTATGTTAAAAAAGTAGCACAAAATGTTATACATCAGCTCAAACATACCTAGGTAAAATAAGATTTTATGTGTGCCACAAGCTTGGACACAAAGCAAATGATTGTAGGCTGCCATATAAATTAAAGGACTCTAGACAGATGATGGAACCGAATCAAGTCAGACCAAACTGTGAATCAAAAAGAAATGCAGACATTATGAGGAACCCCAAAAAAGTATGTAAGAAGAAGAAAAAGAGGGAGTCTGTTACTTTAATGAAATTATGAATCCATCATAGTCTCAGGGGGAGCTACTCCAGGAAGAAAAATAGATATCTAGTCAATGATAGACAAGAAGCAACATCCTAGGGGGAGAGAATTTCATAAAAGGTCCTCATAAGAGTTGTTAAAGAAGAGCTTCTTGGAATAAGAATGACTAAAATTTTAGAAAGGGAAAGGAAAATTCCTTTGGTAGAGAACAATAGAGGAAGAAAGACACCTAAAGAATTTGTTAGCCCCCTATGAAATTTTTGACAAGCAAATAGGGGGCTATATTGTTGTTGAGTCTTCAAGGAATGCATTTCCGCTGAAAATACAGTCTCCTTGAAGCCTCTTTGTGCCTTTTATCCTTTGATGATTTCCCCTCTGTTGATTCCCCTTTTTAAAAGCCTCTCTGCTATGAAGAAATGCCCAAAGGCCCCTTTTTTCCCCTTATTTCATTCCCCAAGGCCTTTGTTTTCTATCCCCTTTCTCTCCCCTTCTATTTCCCTTCTTACCCTTCAAATTCCCCCAAAATCCCCTTTAAGTCCCCCCCTAACCTTTGTTTAGCCTTTTTCCCCTTTCCCCCTCTATCGTTTCCCTTTAAACCCCTCAAAGTCCATTTAAATGGGCAAAAAACCCACTCCCGACCTTATTAAAAGGCCTAGCCCCTTTACCGCAGGCCCCTTTCAAACCAATTCCCACACATGCCCGTGCGCTAGGACCAAGCGCTTAAGCCTTGGGGGCCAATCGCAATCGAAAGCCGGGCGGGTGCGAAAATCCTTTGTAACATTGAAAAAACCCGATGCGATTGTTTTATTACGATAAGTCCCGCGATCTGTTCCACACCGTTGATCTGGACCCGAGATCAACGGCCAGCGCTTAATCGCAAGCCTCCTCCCAATCGCAATCGCAACGCTCAGTGTGTACCTCCCGATTGCGATGCTCTGATTTAATCCGGATTGCCCATTCTCTCACAGATCCGACGGTCATCGCAGCTTCCGATCACAAGTCCTCTCCCGATCGCACTGCCCTTCTGATTAAATCTCCATCGTTCGTTTCCGCCCAGATCTACGGTCTGCGCTCAATCGCACTTTTCGTTCGATCGCGATCGTGTCCCCATCTCTCCGCCTCCCGATTTCATCCCAACCGTTGATTTGTCCCCGCGATCCGACGGTCCTCCGCTAATCGCAAGCCTCCTGCTCCGTCCTCCAATTGCGATCCTCCGATCCATTCTGAGCCGTTGATCTGGCCTTCAAATCTAACGGCCTGCGCTCAATCGCAAACCCCCGCCCGATCGCTGATCACAAGTCCTTCTTCCAATGCTCCGATTAAATCGCAGTCGTCCATTCTCCAGCCGATCCAACGGCTCAGCGCTGATCGCATCGTTGCTCCGCCACCTCTCTCCATCTCCCTCCGATTAGATGTGGACCGTCGATCTGATCCCAGATCCGACGGTTGGTGTTTAATCGAAGCATCCCCCCAATCGCAATCAGAACATTTTTGTTGTGCATTGCGATTGCTCCCCGCTCCGACCTCCAATTGCGATTATTGCGATTTCATCTCCGCCGTCCGTATCCTCCCGGATCTGACGGTTCACGTTTAATCGCCCTCCACCTCCGCTGGGTCCCACATCCAAGGCTCCGCCCCTTGTTTGTTGGCTATTTCTTTTGTAATTCGCCCAAACGCTAAACTTTGGGTTTTACTCTATGCGTTTATTTCTCCACTCCTCTCCGCTGTTTCCACTGTTTCTTCACCATTCCGCCACCGTCCCTCCGCCTCTGCAGCATTTCTCTACCACGGCCTGGTTTGCAACAGGTTTACTCTATGGTGCAGATAGTACAGAGAGGCCAATTCAGAGGCCAAACGAGACAACAGAGGCGGGTTAGAGGGGATTTGAGCCCGTAATTGAAGATTAATGGTTATGATCCCGCATTCAAAGGATTCAAGCGCAGTTTGAAGACTTAAGCACGCAAAGAGTCTTATCTGTGTTTAAATTTAAACAGAAGTACTCTTCTCCAGAAGGTCACCCTCCTACAGAGAAATCTCCATGCCCCCTCGAGCCCTGGAGCGATTAATTGCCCTGACAGAGCTTCATTAAAGACTGTTTGGTCAGCAGTTATGGAGGTATGGAGAAATCGCAGACTTCCATCCATGTCATTTATTTCAGAGTGGCGGCACAGAGCTCCAAGCACCACCAGGACTCCAAAGAAATATCAGAGGTCGATTTCGACCTGATAGAGATCTCCGACCAGTCTTAGAGTACATACAGCGCTGTATTTCAGCGCCATTAAGCAGTATGAACATGGACACTTCCGCCCTGCTGTCTTGATGAGATTCATTTAATTGTTCATCTACCTCTGTTTTCTCTCCTCTCCTATAAAAGATCCCTGAGAACATAATGTAAAGGTTGTTGTCGGCTGCTCGGTTGTTGCCTTGCTGGGCATCTGCTGTTAGTGGGATTCAGTTTGACTGTTAGAACAGCCTTGGGAGGAAGTTGCAGAGTAGTTTGTATGTAATAGGCTGGGATGAGAAGTTGGGACTGTATTAGCCATTGAGCCATATTGTACATGACTAGTTTTGCATCAATTAATCAAAGCACATTTCACAGGATCCTGGTCTATTACTATTGGTGATGTGTTTCTTAACTCTGTTTATTACATTTTCACATTGTTTCATGTTCTTCTGGTAGGCATCAGAATAATGGTATAGGATTCACCCTTGTTAGGTGCCCTATGCTGTCTTCTCTCCCTACCTTTATGTTTTCTGCTCCATGTGCTATCTAAGAGTTAATTCATGGGTTTAACCAGCGCAGCGGATGTTATTGCCTGCTGGCTGATGTATGAACTTGGGGGTTTGCTTCTTAGATGTTTCTTTGTAATCTTATCTTTGTTTTTCCCTTGGAGTTGCTAAAGCAGATCTGGAGTTAAATGACCTCTGGTCTGATCTATAAGCTGCCCCTTTGTCTCTTTGAGAGCTGCCTTTGAGTATGTCCAAGCAGGTCTGGAGTTAAATGACCTCTGACCTGATCTATAGACAGAAAATTGGTTTTCTTTCTTTCTTCCACTTTCTCTCCTTAATGTTCCATCCCATCATCTATCTAAAAGATCCTTTAGTGTAGATGACTTGCCCTTTGGAAGCCTTGGCTAGTGGATGCAAGTAATTTCCTTTTATGACTCCATAGCCCAATGGATGGCACTGTCTTGGCCTATCATCTCTGCTAAAACAGCCTGCTATTTTGTTCCTTTCCTCCCACTGCTTTCTCAGTCCATGATCTCGTGACCAACCCAGCAACCCTTCAACCAAATTATTTAAAACCCCCCTTTGCGCTTCATAACTAGCCTAACATCTCATCTTGAGCCTCAAAGATATATCATTCTTTTTTTTATTGGAGAGATCCCTCTCCGGGTCCAGGAGGGCTAGATCCTAGGGCCCCAAAGTGGTTTGATGTTGTCTCATCTTTTGGTATTGCCAAATCTGCCAAAACATGGGAACCCCAACATAATGGCGACTCCGCTGGGGACGAATCTGAGAGTCAAGAACTGCTGATAGTTGGTCTATTTCCCATTGTCGTCACAACCATAATGGCGACTCCACTGGGGAACAGATCAGTCAGCTTTGATTTGTTAAACCACTGTGGTGGACAGTAAGTTGTAAATCATCCACCTGGCGACTCCACAATTCTTGAATGATTAAAAGACTCCACTGGTGATCAGCAGGCCACTGATTATCTTGGTTTCACATAAGACTCCACTGGGAGACCATGTCACAGTACAAAATCATCCACGCCAAAGATCCAGTCACTTCGCTAATGGAAGACTCTGAAAATTTTGCAGAAATAGATCCAAGCCTCATAGCAGAGTTTCAGCATGGAGTAGCAAGTGTACTGGCAGAAATTGAATGGGAGGACCTTCCAAAGGTTGTCCCTATTGGCTCAGCACTCAATCATCTACCTGCGCTTAAGAAGATGTTTCTTGATTTGGTGGTTGACAGATATGAAGCTGAGCTCAAACTTTTGAGCTCACAAGAGAAATCATACGAGTTCAGAGACCCAAGAGCATTCTTGGAAAGTCTCCCGCCCCCTAGAAATACAGAGATTCCGCTGCTGTTCGATGTGCAAGAAGAAGAAGATTCGGGTTTCATGAGCCACACCGAAGATGCAGTGGAAGATGCAATAAGCGATGCTGCCCGGGACATAGACAGCCTACCAATCATGGCAGGCCAAAAGGAAGAGAGCATACATCAAGTGTTCGTTGATCCTGTGGCAGAGTACATGGAGGCCCTGATATGCTCGAACGCTCTAGCATTGATCCTCAGCACGGGCCAGATTCATCAGAAATGGTCACTACTGATGGTAACCGCAGTTTTGAAGAACCACAAGCAGAGCACCCTGTGGTTATCTCTGACAGGCAGCCAGTGCTCATATCCTTTTTCACTGCTACTTGACTGGCTGTATTGGCTTTATCATATCACCTAGAACATCAGAGATTTCCAGTTAGAGTAGGGTAGGTAGGAAGCTCAATAAAGCTCAGTACATGAGCAAGTAGATTAGTTGTTTCATTTTCTGTCTTAGAATGTAGAGAAGAAACCTGCTAGACAGTCTAATCCTAGCAAGTAGTAGTGTAGGTAGAGAAACATATGAGACCAACAGTCTAATCTGGTCTCATGGAGTAATAAGGGTAGAAATAGAATAGGTTTATTTTTTCCTGTTTGTAAAAATTAATGATGTAAAGGGTCTGCAAGTCCAAATGCACCCAAGAAGAAAAAATGTTAGGACTATAGTGTGGGTAGGTAGTTGTTTGGAAGAATTGTACTGCTGATATGTTGTCTTCACAGTTTGTGGCAGCTGATCAAGGAAAGAAATGGATGGTTCAAGCAGCAGGCATCTGGCCTACACCAAGAGATCATTTTCTGGTTTCTTGGCTCCTTCAAGAAGAAGCCATCCCCATGTGGAGCCACTGTTAGCCCCCTATGAAATTTTTGACAAGCAAATAGGGGGCTATATTGTTGTTGAGTCTTCAAGGAATGCATTTCCGCTGAAAATACAGTCTCCTTGAAGCCTCTTTGTGCCTTTTATCCTTTGATGATTTCCCCTCTGCTGATTCCCCTTTTTAAAAGCCTCTCTGCTATGAAGAAATGCCCAAAGGCCCCTTTTTTCCCCTTATTTCATTCCCCAAGGCCTTTTTTTTATATCCCCTTTCTCTCCCCTTCTATTTCCCTTCTTACCCTTCAAATTCCCCCAAAATCCCCTTTAAAGCCCCCCCCTAACCTTTGTTTAGCCTTTTTCCCCTTTCCCCCTCTATCGTTTCCCTTTAAACCCCTCAAAGTCCATTTAAATGGGCAAAAAACCCACTCCCGACCTTATTAAAAGGCCTAGCCCCTTTACCGCAGGCCCCTTTCAAACCACTTCCCACACATGCCCGTGCGCTGGGACCAAGCGCTTAAGCCTTGGGGGCCAATCACAATCGGAAGCCGGGCGGGTGCGAAAATCCTTTGTAACATTGAAAAAACCCGATGCGATTTTTTTATTATGATAAGTCCCGCGATCTGTTCCGCACCGTTGATCTGGACCCGAGATCAACGGCCAGTGCTTAATCGCAAGCCTCCTCCCAATCGCAATCGCAACGCTCAGTGTGTACCTCCCGATTGTGATGCCCCGATTTAATCCAGACCGCCCATTCTCTCACAGACCCGACGGTCATCGCAGCTTCCGATCACAAGTCCTCTCCTGATCGCACTACCCTTCCGATTAAATCTCCATCGTTCATTTCCGCCCAGATCTACGGTCTGCGCTCAATCGCACTTTTCGCCCGATCGCGATCGCGTCCCCATCTCTCCACCTCCCGATTTCATCCCAACCGTTGATCTGTCCCCGCGATCCGACGGTCCTCCGCTAATCGTAAGCCTCCTGCTCCGTCCTCCGATTGCGATCCTCCGATCCATTCTGAGCCGTTGATCTGGCCTTCAGATCTAACGGCCTGCGCTCAATCGCAAACCCCCGCCCGATCGCTGATCACAAGTCCTTCTTCCAATGCTCCGATTAAATCGCAGTTGTCCATTCTCCAGTCGATCCAACGGCTCAGCGCTGATCGCATCGTTGCTCCGCCGCCTCTCTCCATCTCCCTCTGATTAGATGTGGACCGTCGATCTGATCCCAGATCCGACGATTGGTGTTTAATCGCAGCATCCCCCCAATCGCAATCGGAACATTTGTGTTGTGCATTACGATTGCTCCCCGCTCCGACCTCCGATTGCGATTATTGCGATTTCATCTCCGCCGTCCGTCTCCTCCCAGATCTGACGGTTCACGTTTAATCGCCCTCCACCTCCGTTGGGTCCCACATCCAAGGCTCCGCCCCTTGTTTGTTGGCTATTTCCTTTGTAATTCGCCCAAACGCTGAACTTTGGGTTTTACTCTATGCGTTTATTTCTCCACTCCTCTCCGCTGTTTCCACTGTTTCTTCACTGTTCCGCCACTGTCCCTCCGCCTCCGCAACATTTCTCTACCACGGCCCGGTTTGCAACAGGTTTACTCTACGGTGCAGATAGTACAGAGACGCCAATTCAGAGGCCAAACGAGACAACAGAGGCGGGTTAGAGAGGATTTGAGCCCGTAATTGAAGATTAATGGTTATGATCCCGCATTCAAAGGATTCAAGTGCAGTTTGAAGACTTAAGCACGCAAAGAGTCTTATCTGTGTTTAAATTTCAGCAGAAGTACTCTTCTCGAGAAGGTCACCCTCCTACAGAGAAATCTCCATGCCCCCTCGAGCCCTGGAGCGATTAATTGCCCTGACAGAGCTTCATTAAAGACTGTTTGGTCAGTAGTTATGGAGGTATGGAGAAATCGCAGACTTCCATCCATGTCATTTATTTCAGAGTGGCGGCACAGAGCTCCAAGCACCACCAGGACTCCAAAGAAATATCAGAGGTCGATTTCGACCTAACAGAGATCTCCGACCAGTCTTAGAGTACATACAGCGTTGTATTTCAGCGCCATTAAGCAGTATGAACGTGGACACTTCCGCCCTGCTGTCTTGATGAGATTCATTTAATTGTTCATCTACCTCTGTTTTCTCCCCTCTCCTATAAAAGATCCCCGAGAACATAATGTAAAGGTTGTTGTCGGCTACTCGGTTGTTGCCTTGCTGGGCATCTGCTGTTAGTGGGATTCAGTTTGACTATTAGAACAGCCTTGGGAGGAAGTTGCAGAGTAGTTTGTATGTAATAGGCTGGGAGGAGAAGTTGGGACTATATTAGCCATTGAGCCATATTGTACATGACTGGTTTTGCATCAATTAATCAAAGCACATTTCCACGGGATCACAGTGTACTGTGTTGATGTGTTTCATACCTTTCTGTTTATTACATTTTTCACATTGTTTCATGTCATGGTAGGCATCGGAATAATGGTATAGGATTCACCCTTGTTAGGTGCCCTATGTTGTACGCTCTCCTACCTTTATGTTTTACTAGCTTCATGTGTATCTGAAGTAAATTCGTGGAGTTTAACCGGTGCAGTGGATGTTATTACTCTTGTTGATGTATGAACTTGGGAGTTTGCCACTTGGATGTTTCTTTGTCAAATCTTATCTCTTGTCTTTCCTTTACAGGTTTTACCAGCGAGATGCGGGGTTAAATGACCTGCGGTCACAATCATGCGGCCCCATTGTCTCTTTGAGAGGCACATAGCACCAGGCCATGTCCAAACGGTACCGGAGTTAAATGACCTGCGACCTGATGTAAACGTCTGGTTGTTCTCCTTCTTTCACTTTCCTCTTTAATGTTCCATCCCATCATCTATCTAAAAAGATCCTTTAGTATAGATGACTTGCCCTTTGGAAGCCTTGGCTAGTTGTTGCAAGTAATTTCCTTTTATGACTCCATAGCCCAATGGATGGCACTGTCTTGACCCATCCTCTTTGCTGAAGTATCTTGCTGCCATGTTCCTTTACTCCCATTTCTTTCCCAGGCCTATGATCTCCTAACCAACCCAGCAACCCTCCAACCAAACCATTTAAAACCCCCCTCTGTGCTTCATAACTAGCCTAACATCTCATATTGAGCCTCAAAGATATATCATTCTTTGTTTTATTGGAGAGATCCCTCTCTGGGTCCAGGAGGGCTAGATCCTAGGGCCCCAAAGTGGTTTGATGTTGTCTCATCTTTTGGTATTGCCAAATCTGCCAAAACATGGGAACCCCAACAGAATTCAATAACCAACAAGTTGATGGAAGAAGAGAAAGCAACAAGTAGCCATGGTGGTAAAGGGAACATCAATCATGAACTTGGAAACTAAGAGGATGCTTACACTGTGTGTCTCACTGCATGTATTGATAATGAAACAAAATTATTTTAAGAAGGATGAATAAGAAAATTTTATTATCATTATATCAATACAAATATCCATCCTCGGTGTTATTATTGGAGTAGTGGTATGATACAGGTCCTCAGAATCAGAATATTATGGTATGCATCATGATGGTGGTATGGCACAAATACATCAAGGAAGTAGTCCCAGCATTATCAACATTATAATATGTGTGGATTAAGTTCTGGTTGCTCTGATTAGTGCAAAGTATCTTCTGGGTTCAAATGCTAGAGAATGTTGAGCTGTGTTATCAAAGAATAGAAAGGTCAGTAAAATGTCAAAGCATCATTATATTATGTTCGTTGATGTGTTATATTGAGCGCTGAAGAATCACGTAGTCTTGGATATGAATGTACGCATTTTTCAAGTCAGTATTGATATACTTTCAAGGCCTCTTTCTTAAGTCATACATAAGCTTGTTTAAGTCTGTCTGATGAAACTTCAAGTAGAAAAATTGAAGATGTTTTCCCGAAGAACATGTTAATAGAACAGTTGAAGTGTCTAAAGTATGATGGAGAGTTGATAATTGAACTAAATACCCCCTTGTTTCATAATTGAAAGTTTATAGTTGATAATGAGAGTGTCCAATGCATGGAATGTATCAAGTCTTGAGGGTTTTATGTTTAAATATGTAACTTTTTAGTATTAAAGTCATTGGGCCTTTTAGATTGAAAGATATTGTCTAATATTACAATAATTTGTAGGCCCTGTTTGGACTCATTCTTCACATCAGCATCAAGGGATTTTGGCTTGTAGTGATTATATCTTTAGAAGTCTGGCACATATCACCAACATCAAGTAGTAAGGGACAAAAGAATAGAACATTCTATGGTGACATTCCTTCCAGCATTCTCATGAGTTGTGATAGCATCAGTTTGTTGTGCATATTCATTTAATAACAAAATAACTGAATGAAGGATGCTTATACTGAACTCAAAGAGGAGTTGCTCTAGGAAGCACCCAAGCATTATTATTGGAGCAGCGTTGGTATTGGAGAAAGAATTATTGATGTGCTGAGCTTGCGTTGAAGTTGGGAATGTTTTTGTTTTGAAGGTAAGCAGATAAATGAATGATAAAACTGTGAACAGTGTGTCTTTGAGAATCTGATTAAATAAATTGAAAAGGTCTTCCTGATGTTGAAAAGTGTAACTAGGTCGATCTTCATGTTGACTATGTAAATTATATATTTATGTAATAAAGAAGACAAACATAATAAACATATTATTGGAATGCTTGCATCATGGATTTCATGAGCAATGCTTTATTCTAGGTCAAAGGAATTCTTCTTGATGTCCTTTAGGAACTTGTATTCTAGTTATAAATATATTAAAGAGTCATGTTTATGATAAGTCAAAAGATACATATCTATGCTTAAGTTCAGCATTAAAGTTAGTAAACTAATTGGCTTAAAAAATCCTACATAAGTCAGCTCAAAAGAATCCATTCATGACAGCTCCAATAAAGAGACATATTATTTATATATATAAAGTTAGACAATGAATCATTCAATAATCACGACTTAGGATGAATATGAAAACAGAAACACGAAGACAAGTTTCTCAGTGATTTCAAGAATGCGGGAAAACATAAATACGAATAGGAAGACCAGTCATTCGGTAGTCTCTACAATAGAATCGTGCGAGCTCTCTCAACAACATAAGTGCGGATATAAAAAAGAATTGAAGTGTGAATCTCATGTAGATAGACGTGCAGAAATTCTGAAGAAATCAAATACTTCTAAAAACACATTGCAGATACCTTTGAAGCATATTGTAGATAACATAAAGAACATAGTGCGGATCTATGTGATACGTTTGTGGATATTAAAATGAAGAAATTACAGTATACAACACTGAACCAAATGCGGATTCCTTTGAGAAATATTGCGTGCAAATTCGAAGAGCTTGCAGACTGTTTTGTGAAAAGAAATATGCAGATTTCCTGAGACTATTTTAGAGAATGAAATGCGGAATTTTGAAGATCAAGTATAGGGTTTCAATGTGATAGTTACAAGTGTTAAACTACAACAGATTTACCAGTAATTGAAATTCGGATTTGAGGTGTAGATTCTAAAGTGAAGAACAATGTTAATGTCAAGAAAAATGATGCGGATTCACATGCTGATCACAGTGGTAAAGATTCCAAGTTTGTAAGGAAATAATAGTGAAGTAAAGGATGCAAATTTATCTGAAGTGTTAACAATGAAGAAGTGTGAACGATAATGAAGTGCGGAATTCATCAATAATGATATGCGAATGTAAGAAGTGATTAAGTATGGATCACAAAGGTATAGAAGAAGGTTCAAATTCTGAAAGGGTGATATACAAGAAAATGGAGGTCAATATAGATTGAAGAACCAAAAAGAATTAACAAGGTATTGAAAGTATACCTAGGTCAAGAGTCTGAGTCATGGTCATGGTACTTGTCATTTGAAGATCTATAAGAAGAATTATTTGAGGGTTTTCCTCTCCAAGAGGGAGAGATTTTTCCCTGGCTCTAGGAACCTAATTTTTTGTCTTGTGTATTTTGATAATTGACTTGATGAAAGAGAAAATAAGACAATGAAGAGAAGACATAAGTAACTTAAGTAAGCTCACAAGTAATTATGAAGAAGAGAATTTTTATTAAGCTATAGCCCTCCAAATTCTCAACATGGTATCAGAGCTAAGGTGCTAGAAAGGGCATACATACACTCAAGGATCAGATTTCATGGATGGCATCAAAGCAAGGATTTGATTAGAAGAAAGGCCAGTCTTCCATAGCGAAAGAAATAAGACAATATTATAGAACCATCTTAAATGTGCCAGTATATCATTGCTATCTCAAAGTATTTCCATCAAAAGCTTCAAGGCAAGTTACCTATCATCCTTGATCTTTCAAGGAAGCAACAGAATATCCTCATCAATCACCATTCAAAGGAAGCTTCAACCATCTTAAAAGTAATCAAGTTGATAGAAGAAGAAAAGAATTTACTCAAGTAAGTATATCTATGACTTTATATGAATCTATTAAAAGGTCTCCTTTGAAAATAAAGAAAAAAATTGTTTGGGGTTTCAAAATTTCCATAAAAGACAAGGAAAATGATGTCATGCCAAATTCATGAAGGGAGATATAAGATCCCAAAGGATTCTTATAGAATCCATAAAAGACTCTATCATCTTCGATGTACCAAATCTAAAATCATAAAAAGGAGTATATAAGAAATTAGTGGAGCTATTATCTGTAAGTACTGTGGGAGAAGCAATCTCTCTGATCAACTGCAGGAACTAGGAAAAGACTATAGTGGTGCTAAAAGCTCTATGAGAAGAATGGGGAAATTTCACTTCACAATTATACGGGAAGATAGAAGTCACACCATTCCACGATTTAGGGTCTCTATGTAAATAGAGGAAACAAGATTAAAATCCGAAGGTATTATAGGATCAAGTGAAGGGAATCAAGCCTTTGCAGTCATGTCGAGAAAAAAAGGAAGATTCAGTAAGATGGGTCCTCAGAATAGTATGAAAAAAGCACGATGATTTGGATGAGATGAACATGGGTATTATAATAGAAATTTTACTTAATCTGAAAAAGGACAAGAGAAATAGGAAAGAAGCCCATGTCTCTAAAAAAGAACCCGATGCAAAGAAATCTAAGAAATAAGAAGCAAGGGATCTCCACTATGATTGAGATCATCTTCTCCTTTAAGTGATTTCTGTTGATTGTATGATGGCAGGAAATGTAGCATCCTGATCGAAGCATGGTAGGAGCTCCTGGTGAATCAACTTTGGGAAAAACTCTCTGACAAACATTACTATTGAAAAACAATCATCAAGATCAAGGGTCATCATGGAAACATATTTCTGGGATGTGATGACATATTGATGAAGCAGGCCAAGGGAATGAATCTCTTCATTCTTGAGAAATTGCTACAGGATTTCTCAAGGGAAAAAGGCGTGAGGTATGTATATATTTATATGCTGACATTGGATGCTGTGAAGTCATGTCATGTGGTTTCAGGTAATGGACTTCTTTATTTAGAAGTATGATCTATGGAGGAGTATCTCTCAATGCATGGATAGATGAAATCAAAATAGTATTTCCTCATGGAATATGAGGTGGTTGTATATGAATGAGAAACTAGAAAATTTTTATGTTCTTGGGAATCAAGAATGTGCAGAGAGGAAGAGATCATGAAATGCAACCATGTCAAGAGGCAGTTATCATACGGAGGCCAAGAATATGTGACTAGGAGATCTCCTGGAAATATATGTAAACTCTAACGGAAGTTTGGTAAAGAGGAATACCCTTGGAAAAATATATCATTAGGAGATGTGTCAATCTGTATGAAGGATGCTGATGCCTACGTGAATATGTCATGGTGAAAGATCATCACTGAGGTAACTTTTGCTTTAAAAATTAATATGTATATGTTTATCTAGATGAATTTGTGTGGGGATGCTAATCATGGGAAAGGATGTATGATCCCGGGAGATTATTCGAAGGAAAACATCATGGAACAATAGTGGACCAGATAAGGAAATCTGATGAATAACTTTCTGATAGCTGACATGACTCAGGACAAAAGTGATGGATGACTTGTTCCCTATGAAGCTAAAATTTGAATATTCCTCAATATCAAATCCATGACATCAAGGACAGGAATTATTCATGAGTAGCATGGTGTCTGACCATTATTGCTGGAGGTCCTGTTTAAGAGGGAGCATGATGATAAGTTTTTTGGAAGAAACTTAGTAATTCCTAACAATGAGCTTAGGTATATTCCTTGTATAGGAATGAGTACATTTCCTTGTGGAATAGGTCCTCCGTGGCTGAGAGGGAGAGATAGAAACATCATTCTGGTCTTCACTTGGGAATACAGAATGGAGGATTGGGTAATCATGTGGCATTCAATACTCTTTGAGAATGTATTAGGGCATTCAATATAAGAGTATTCGGGGACTAATATTATTTGAGGGCTAGCTACCCAAGAGAAGAATAGTCCAAGAAGGTCATACTTTGGGAACACCCAGGTGGAGGATGTGCCTTGGAGAGACAATGGCGATGTTGTCTATAACTCATGTGTCTTGCCAACATTATAGGCCATTGTATTATTGAGAGATGGGACTGTTAGTCAAGGCCTTACATTGGGACAATGTTGATTGATATGATGCTATACAAATGCGATTACCAATCCGATTCTTCTTATGATATTCTTCAGTTTGAAAGTGACCATGTACCTGTGTGAGTACCTCCCTAGTTAAGAGGGAGTGTTGAAAAGTGTAACTAGGTCGGTCTTCATGTTGACTCTGTAAATTATATATTTATGTAATAAAGAAGACACACATAATAAATATAATTCTTGGTATGCTTGCATCATGGGTTTCATGAGAAAAGCTTTATTCTAGGTCAAAGGACTTCTTCTTGATGTCCTTTAGGAACTTGTATTCTAGTTATAAATATATTAAAGAGTCATGTTTATGATAATTCAAAAGATACATTTGTATGCTTAAGTTCATCGTTGAAGACACTAAACTAGTCGGCTTAAAAACTCCTACATAAGTCGGCTCAAAAGCATCCATCCATGTCGGCTCCAATAAAGAGACATATTATGTATATATATAAATTTAGACTGTAGATCATTCAAGAATCATGACTCAAGATGAATATGAAAACATAAATATGAAGACAAGTTTCTCGGTGATTTCAAGAATGCAGGAAAACAAAAATATGAATAGGAAGACTAGTATTTCGGTGGTCTCTGCAACAGAATCATTCGGGCTCTCTCAGCAACATAAGTGCATATATCCAAAAGAATTGAAGTGTGAATCTCATGTAGAAAGATGTGTGGAAATTCTGAAGAAATCAAATACTTCTGAAAACAAATTGTGGATGCCTCTGAAGCATATTACAGATAAAAGAAAGAACATAGTGCGGATCTCTGTGATAATTTTGTGGATATTAAAATGAAGAACTTACGATATACAACATTGAACCTAATGTGGATTCCTCTGAGAAATATTGCGGAAAAAATTGAAGAGCTTGTAGACTGTTTTGTGAAAAGAAATATGTGGATTTCCTGAGACTGTTTCAGAGAATGAAATGCAGAATTTTGAAGATCAAGTACAGGGTTTTAGTGCGATAGTTACAAGTGTTAAACTACAACAGATTTACCAGTAACTGAAATGAAGATATGAGGTGTAGATTATAAAGTGCAGAACAATGTTAATGTCAAGAAAACTGATGCGGTTTCACATGCTGATCACAGTGGTAAATAGCCTAAGTTTGTAAGGAAATAATAATGAAGTAGAGGATGAGGATTTATCTGAAGTGTTAATAGTGAAGAAGTGTGAATGCTAATGAAGTGTAGAATCCATCAATAATGATATGCGAATGCAAGAAGTGATTAAGTATGGATCACAGAGGTACGGAAGAAGGTTCACATTCTAAAAGGGTGATATACAAGCAAATGAAGGTCAGTATAGAATGAAGAACCAAGAATAATTAACAAGGTCTTGAAAGTATACGTAGGTCAAGAGTCTGAGTCATAGTCATGGTACTTGTCATTTGAAGATCTATAAGAAGAATTATTCGTGGGTTTTCCTCTCCAAGAGGGAGAGGTTTTTCCCTAGCTCTAGGAGCCTAATTTTGTGTCTTGTGTATTTTTATAATTGACTTGATGAAAGAAAAAATAAGACAATGAAGAGAAGACATAAGTAACTTAAGTAAGCTCACAAATAATTATCAAGAAGAGAGTTTGTATTAAGCTCTAGCCCTCCAAATTCTCAACACCTGAAACACATTGTGATAAAACAATTGATTGATCCCACATCTCCACCAGTACAAAAGGTGAATGATGCCAGAATCAGATTCTGTATATTGTTGATTGTTGTTGAGAACAATGGAGAGCTCAATGCAAATAACCAAGAGTATGAAGGGTATCGTAACTATGGTTGTCTATGCGAGCCAAAGTAAAATTTACTGCATGGATTATCAATGGGTATGATATTATCTCGTGGCCTTGGATTCATAGCCACCTTTTGCATAAGTGTATACCACAGAGATCAGATATATCAAGCTCTAACCATTAGTCTTCCTTAAGCATGTGTTACACCTCAAATTGATGTAACAGGGGTATGTGGGTGAATTTTAGAATCCCTTATAAAGAAAGTATGAGTAGCTGGCCTATGAACCAAGTTCTGTGCAAAGACATCCTTGAATTTGCAACGAAATCACTTTGTAATCTGGTAGTAAAGGTAAACTATGGATGAAAAAGATATATTGGCATCATCATATTTGAATAGATGTGTATTGCAGAAGAAGACATATTCCATCTACAATCTTCCTCAACAAATATGTATCTCAGATGAAGATCATAATATAGACTGAAGTATATTTGGATAAGACTTTATATATCGTATGGAGCATTCTTAGTATTTTAGTGTCCTTATTATATGGATTATCCTTATCATCAGTTTCAGCATTATATAAGTGCAAGGAGTCCCTGCTTTAGGATGGTATCATCTTACTGTGTATATACATATAAGTTCAATGATTCCCAAAGTGTTCTCCCAACAATTATTATACACCAAATGGAGCAGGAGTCCCAGCCAAGTATGTGGATAGAATGAAGAATGCTTATGCAGAACTCTAATAAGGCAATGATGAAAAATACACTAGAAAAAGGTGTAACCCTTTTCCGTTGATGTCAAAGGGGTAGGAAAAGCAAGCAGAGGAAGATAGACACTTTTCAGAATGAAAGGGGGAGGAAGTGTTGCCATCAATGCCAAAGGGGGAGACTGTTGAAAATATTGTCATTGATGGAAAAGGAGTAGAAAGGAGTAGCACCAGAATTATCATTAAGGACAAAGGAGCATACCAGGATCAGTAGGATCATAAAGGAGCTATAAGGCAAAGAAGGAAAAGGTACAGTGGAGGAGAATAAAAGAGGAAGAGGAGCAGCAAAGTGCCAAAGGAGTAGCATTAAAGGCAAAGGAGTAAGGCAAAGGAGCAACAAAGAGGCATGGATCAACACCAAAATCATTATCTCAGGCAAAGGAGCAGAGAGGAGTAGCATTATGCAGAAAGAGGAAAGTAGCAGAAATGTGCAGCAAAGAGGAAAGGAGCAACATTAGAATCATTATCTAATGTAAAGGAGAAGAAAAGAGCAGAAAAGAGGCAAAATAGTGTAGTTCAATTTGGTGTGATTCCAGTCTGGAGCAAGTGGATGTGTGTGCAGGTTGAATAAGAAACAAATCTGTATTCTGGATTCAGAGATCTAATACAGAATGGTGTTCTGTATTCGGCATTGAAATATTATGTAAAGAGGAAGCAAAGTATAATCATATATCCAAGTGAATAAGAGAAGAAGAGACCCAGGAAGGAGTAGCGTGGAGGAGACAGAGTTGTAGAGCAGTGGCAGTTGAAGCTTCCTTGCAAGTTGTATTTTGCAGAAGTTGAGGTAGGAGCCTCCTGTGGGTTGTAGCCTGTAGAAAATATATGGGAGTTGGAGCTTCTTTGCAAGTTGTAGCTTGCAGAAGTTGAGGTAGGAGCATCTTGTGGGTTGTAGCCTATATAAAATATATGGGAGTTGGATGTTCCTTGCAAGTTGTAGCTTGAAGAATTTGAGGTAGTAGCTTCTATAGGTTGGAGCCTATAGAAAATCAGTGGTGAGAGGGAGTTGGAGCTTGCCTTTGCATCACAACAATAATAAGGTGTGGTTTTCTCCCTTATGGGTTTCCACTTATATCTGGTGTCTCTGTGCTTGATGATTGTGTGTTGATGTGATGTTATAATTTGCTTAATTACTTGATGTCCACACATTCAGTTTAATAATTCATTATGTATTAAGCTTCTTATAAAATGAAGTAGTTAATGGGTGTAAAGAAAAGAGTTTTAAATGACCGTGAATGTACTAAACCGATTCACACCCCCCCCCTCTTAGTTTAGTAAGGGTTCATCATCGATATTTTCTGCCCTAAATGCACTAGAAGGCACCCCAGGATTGAGTGTCCATTAAATATCATAGAGGTTTTCTCAGTCTATGAGGAGAAACATGCCATAGATAAATGCCCCTCTTTTCCTGGTTTAAAGCCTATATACGAAGGAGAAGAAAATAAGGTTGATAAAATCTGCTATATAAATAAAAGGAGGAGAAACATGCCATAGATAAATGCCCCTCTTTTCCTGGTTTAAAGCATGTATACGAAGGACAAGAAAATGAGGTTGATAAAATCTACTATATAAACAAAAGGAGGCCTCAAGGACCTCAACCATACCAACAGGGCATGCAAGGTGCACCTTACTCCTATTACAACCCAAACCAATATGCACCCTTTCCACCCCGGTACTCTTCCACTCTTCCATCATGGTCCACACCTCCTTCTTGGCCTTATTCTCCCCCATATCATCCTAAACCTATCAATCAACCATTCCATCCATATGCTCCCCAACCTCCTCAATGGAAAACCCATCTCAAGGGTGGAGGCCTCAACTCAACCAACCCCCTGCTTTACTACCTTCACCCCAACCTCAACCAAAAATCACTCACCCTGCTGCACCCAGACAACCTCAAATTCCTTCCCAACCAAATCTGAACCCAAATAACAAGAATGCACAACAAGTTTACATTGGAGAGACATCTTTTCATGCCTATGCTATGGAGATCCAAGAAATTAAACTTAGTTTTAGGAGGGTGCTCCCAGACAACTATCCACCAATACTACCTGAAAATTTTGAAGAGGAAAAGGAAGAGAGTACCCCTTAAGTAAATCCACCTCCTTTTCTTGAGAGATTGATCCAACCTATCCAACACACCCCCAGAAGAGATTAAATTTCTGGGAGAGTTGAAGAACATGTGGGTTAAGATAGCCCTTCTTTGGGCTATTAAGGATGTCCTTATCTATAATAAGTTGATCAAGGGTAAATATCTCAAAAATCCTGGGAGAAAGAGGAGAGACACACCCACCATAAATGTTGTTGGTCAATTATCTGATTTGATATTAGGGAGAGTTATTTTCTCGAAATACCTAGATGTTGGAATTCTAGTAGTAGATGTACACATTGATGGTATCATTGTCCCCCATACACTGATTGATCTTGGGGCTTCCATCAATTTAATGACTAAAGAAACCATGTTGAAGCTAAAATTCCAGGAAGCCTTGAGAAATACCACTATAGTGTTGCAACTTGCATATATATCCACAATAGCTCATGAGGGAGTTGTTGAGGATGTAATGGTCTCTATTAACTCTTGGGATTATCCTACTTACTTCCTGGTGCTCCAACCCAAAAAAAAGTTCAATGGTTATCCTCTTATCTTAGGAAGACCTTGGTTGGCCACTACTGATGCCTATATCATTTATAGAGCTACAAAGATGACCATCAAGAATAGGCACCTATCAAAACAATTGATACTGTATCCTCCTGCTCAACCTTCTCTGGAACTTGATCTACCTTTGTGGCATGAGGAGGAGGAATAATAAGATGAAGTGTATCATGCAATACCCTACCCAATCTATACTCTCGATGTTGTTATAGGAGGAGGGAAACTTAATGAAGATGACCTCATTGACCATATCCTCCAGAATCAACCCCCCAACACCATCTCTCTTGATGATGTAATGAAATAATCTGAGATTAGCCCTTGGGTTGAGTTGTGCTCAATCAACCCAAGCCCTAACCATCTCAAAATTATAGAATTTGGCCCATCAAGAACCTTGAATATTAACCCCTCTCTCTTGACCAACCATGAGAAAAAACTGTGCAAAATACTGAGAGAGCACTTAGATGATTTTGCTTGGGACTATAAATAAATGAAAGGGTTGCATTCCTCGGTTTGTACTCATCACATCTATATCAAAGAGGGATGCAAACCTGTGCGCCAACCTCAAAGGAGAATGCATCCAACCCTTAAGGACATAGTGAAGGAAGAAATGCAAAAGTTTCTTGATGCATGGTTCATATACCCCATCTAAAATAGTGAATGGGTGTCCCCTTTAGTCTTAGTCCCAAAGAAGAATGGAAAGTGGAGAATCTGTGTTGATTATAGAGAATTGAACAAGGCCGAAAATAAAGACCATTTCCCTTTTCCTTTCATTGACCAAGTCTTAGATGGTCTTGTAGGAAAGAAATTATTCTCTTTCTTGGATGGATTCAGTGGTTGCAATCAGATCTAGATCAGCCTTGATACCAATACAAGACTACATTTACATGTCCTTGCGGTAACTTTGTTTATAGAGTGCTCCCATTTGGTCTATGCAATGCCCCTGCCACGTTTTAAAGGACAGTTTTGAGCATATTTTCTGAGCTTGTACATTACTCTCTGGATATCTACATGGATGAGTTCACTCCCTATGGATGTGAATTTCTGGAAGCTCTATACAGTCCAGGTAAATTCCTAAGGAAATGAATTGAAAGGAACCTCTTAATGAGTCCTGAGAAGTGTGAATTTTTAATGAATGCAGGAACTGTCCTTGTCCATTCCCATTAGAGGAAATTTCGACCTAAAAGTGCCCATGAAATTTTCATGTATTTTCCATGTCACAATACGTTAACCAATCAAAATCCTTTAAATTTAAAAAGAGTCACATGTAAATATTTTGGAGGAAAATGAAGAAAAACTGCTTTTTTTAATTGTGTTTTTGGATGATATCCTTATACATTTACTCAAATTTCAAAAGTAGACACTCATTGGATGCATAATTAAATTCTGCATCCAACGAGTATGAATTATGCATACTTTTGAGAAGAGCCACATTGATAAAAAATGAAGATACATTAAAAAAGTGTGTTCAACACACTTTTTTAATCTATCTTCAATATGGGTCTTCTCAAAACACACTTTTTTAATGTATCTTCAATTTTTATCAATATGGGTCTTCTCAAAAGTATGCATAATGGGTACTCGTTGGATGCAAAATTTAATTCTTTATCCAATGAGTGTCTACACTTGAAATTTGAGCAAACATATAAGGATATAAGCCAAAAATACAATTAAAAAAGTAGTTTTCTTTTTTTTCCCTCCAAAATTCATAACTATTATTTATTGTTTTTCCTTAGGAGCCCAATTTTAGGTTGAAATTTTATCTAATGATATCTTAGGAAGGTATTCAGGTGAACTCAAACAATATTTCCATATTCAAAAGGGTACCTACCCCTCAAAATTAGATAGATGTTAGGAGTTTCTTGGGATTAGTTGGTTATTATAGAAGATTTATCAAGGATTTTAGTAAAGTTGCTTCATATTTGTTGGATTGCTAGCCAAGGACTCAGAATTATGCTGGTGAAGTAGTTGTCAAGTGGCCCTTGAAATATTAAAATATAAATTCACAATTTCTCCCATCCTTCAAGATTCTAATTGGGCTCTACATTTCCATATCCATACTGATGGATCAGAAAAATTTGTGGGGGAAGCCTTGGGAAAAATATATGATAAGTAACCCTATGTCATTTACTTCATTAGTAAAAATCTGTCAAAGTCTAAATTGAATTAAAATGCCACTCAGAAAGAGCTCCCAGTTTTTGTAAACTCCTTGAACATGTTAACGCACTATATCACTGGGTACCAGACTCGTTTGCATACTAATCATGAATCTATTAAATATTTGATGAAAAAACCTGATGTGAATGCTAGAATTATTAAATGGTTATTATTGTTACAACAGTTTGATTTGAATATCATTGATAAGCCATGAAAATAAAATGTAGTTGCAAATTGTTTGTTTAGAATCACTTTTCCCAAAAATGATTAAGGGATTGTTGATGATCAACTTCCAGATGAGCACCTATTTTATTTCTTAGTGCTCTCTCCCTGGTTTGCTGACATAGTCAACTTCCTGGTTTCTGGGAGATTTATTCCAAATTTTTCATCTAGGGAGAAGAGAAAATTGTGAGAAAGAGTTCCTCTTTCACTTGGATTGGTGGAAATATTTTCAATTTGGGGCCAGATCAGATTCCAAGGAGATGTGTTAGGGAAGAGGAGGTATTTGACATCCTCTTATAATGTCGTGATGGGCCCTATGGGGGTCATTTTCCTGAAAAGAGGACAACTTTCAAAGCCTTACGGGTTGGCTACTATTGGCCCACTATCCATAAATATGCAAGAATGTATACTTGCATATGTCATCAGTGCTAGAGGATGGGGAAACCCACACCCAAAAATGAAATTCATCTATAGCCTTAAGTTTCCTTAGAGACATTTGACAAGTGGGGTATGGATTTCATTGGGCTAATTGATCCACCATCGAGACAAAGGAAATACATTATAATGTGCACTGACTATTTGACAAAGTGGGTTGAGACAAAAGTTGTCAAAGCAGCAACATAGGAACAAATAGTTGAGTTCTTAAGAGATAATGTTTTTACAAATTTGGGTATCCAAGGGAGATAGTCACCGATCGGGGAGCTCAATTCACATCACATTTGATTGAAAAGCTCACGAGGTAGCATAATATCAAGCACATAACATATACTTCCTATAAACCTCTAGAAAATGGACAAGTAGAGGTTAAAAATAGGGAATTGGAGAGCATCCTCACCAAGGTTGTGAGAAACAACAAGAAGGATTGGGAATACATATTAGTGGATGCCACTTGGGCTTATAACACCACCTAGAAGAAAACTACTCGGTTCACTCCATATGATTTGGTTTATGTGAATAAAGCTTTTCTTTCTATTGATTGTGAATATAATACTCTGAGAATGGAAACCTAATTAGATTTGGATGTCACAAGAGTACAACAAGGAAGGTTTCTCCAACTAAAAGGCTTGGGTGAATTTAGAATGAAAACCCTCCTACACACTAAAGTTATACAATTGCAAAGCAAGGTTTGGAAAGATAAGCACATCAAGGAGAAATGTTTTGCAGAAATGCGATTAGGCCTTGCTATATGACTCTAGCTTCAAGGATTTTAAATGAGAATTGATAACAAGATGGTTAGATCCATACATGATAGATAAATGTCATGCCGATGGAGTTGTCCAGATTAGGAACATTGATGAAGAAGGGATCCCTCTGTTTGTCAATGGGTATAGATTAAAGCTATACAAGAGACCTATGTCTAATGAGGAATTCAGCGGTACAATCAACAAAAAAGCCAGTGTGATTTGGATACTCATGACTTCCAATGCACAACCCTCCTAGAAAAATAAAAATAAAAAAATGAAAAAATAAAGATGCTTGGTTGAAAACCTCTATGAGGCATCCAAGGCCAACTCCGTGATTGAAAAACTCAATGAGGCAGTCTAGGAGTAGAAAAGAGAAGAAGAAAAATAAATATCCCTTTGTGAAAACCTCTTTTGAGGCGCTTAGGGCAGACTTGTGGGTTAAAAATTTCCTCCGAGGCAACCTACCTGTATCAAAAAAAGAAAAAATAAGAATAAGAAAAAAAAATCAAAAAAATAAGAAACAACATGAGATGATACCATGATTGCTGACCTTTTTTTGGTTTTGCAGGATTATGTACAGTGGCATGTTATTGTTACAATTGAAAGGAATTTTCAAGTTTTCCTTCATCCTCCATCCATTCACTCCCTATCCATCGCCATCACTCATCTCTTCATCTCTCTCCATCATCCCATGAGCTAAAAACCAAAATTTCATCCCCTCTCTGTGATGCTACGGGAAGGACCTGTATTGCTACATGAAGATCCTCTTGTGCTATGGGAGGGTTCTAAAAAGCTACAAGAGGTAGTTTTAAGAGAAAGGATGGCCCAAAAAGAACCTTGTGACCTAGAGAAATCATGAAGAAGGTTTCCCCACCATTTTTCATCATCATTTCATCACTTCTCCATCTCATTTAAAAAAAAATTCATTCAAACCCATCACTTTGTCCTACCTGTAAAAAAACATTTTTTTGAAAAAACACATAGGCCCTTATCTTCGTTCTTACCAACCTACATTTCTCCCACATGATCCTATTACCATCCTTAGGCCTTATCACGCTTTCCATTATCACCCCATGCATATTGAAGATCCAAATGTGTAAGGAATGGGCTGTAACAAGAAGAGAACCTCCTCCTCTAGGAAACCTATGTAATCACCAGAGAAGCACTGTATTGTTTTATTTCTAATCAGAAGAGACCGTGGGACCTTGTGAAACAACCCTGAAGAAGTTATGGCACTCCTAGGAAGACTCTCCATCAACAACAACAACTTGGACATCAACAAAGCACCTGCACACACCGAGTAAACACCACAGTCAAGCATCATGAAGGAAATTAAGAAATACACAGGGAAATAAGCCACCAAGTCAAACTCCCTTGGTGTCAGTACAATGGTGCAGGTACAGCATGAAAGTCCCTTCAAAAAATTGACCATGAGGTAGGCTTAGTTATGGAAGTATCTCACTCTCTCCCTATGTATAATTGACTAAAATGAATGAATGTTGAGAGGATAAATTTTAATAAGCTGAAGGTGGACAGTTAACTTGGCCACCCTCAGCCAATGAACTAAAGTTAATTGGTAATCATATATGAAATGTGGAGGTGTCACATAAAATGAACTGGGATGATCCAGGTGGATATCGGTGGCCACCCACCTATTCCATTTGGACTCGCACCATCAATTCTTGTAGCTTTTCACTTTCAGCACAACTTACTATTTTTAGCAGGTTTTTGGGTCCTGCACTCCCAGAGCCGTTTTGGGACCCTAATGATCCAGGTGGATATTGGTGGCCACCCACATATTCCATTTGAAATGCCACCATCAGTTCTTTCAGTTTTTCAGTTTCATCACAACTTACTATTTTTAGCATTTTTTCAGGTCCTGAACTTCCAGAGCCATTTTTTGGGCATCGCGCCTACGGTGAATATGATTCCATTTCATAATCAATATTCGCAGTCAAAAGTTATAGTCCTCATATATATATTTCTAACGATGTATCATGTGCATCAAATGGAGATAGTATGCCAAGGTTACAACCCAGGGAAGTTGAAACACCAATTTACCCAAACGAGGCCCATAGTTTTGGGGCTTCATCTCCTAGGGTTAGGTTTTTGGACGTTTAGAGTTTTCCATTATTTCTTAATAATAAATAGGCCCTTGAGCCTCATTTTAACACATTTCAGAAGAATGTAGCCGCCACATCTCTTCTCAGAGATAAGCTACTAGCGCCCTCGCTATTTGATTTCCATTATGTCTATAAGCATATTTCTATTATTTGATATTAATGAAATGAAGCATTATTTCCAATGCATCTTTGTGTTTATGTGTATTTATGTATTTTATTGTGTTCTTGCATAAGTATGGATTAGTGGTATCGGAGCGGGTCTACTCTTTCTCTATTTTTCTTTGCATGTCCCCAACGTGGTGAAGGTATAAGGAGTTAGGGCTCAATCTAGTTGAACCCTTGAAAGATCAACCTCGCAAACCCTGACGACCTCCCATGGCGGAAGAAAAGAAAGAC
Organism: Pinus albicaulis; assembly: GCA_034641835.2. Lineage (NCBI taxonomy): Eukaryota > Viridiplantae > Streptophyta > Pinopsida > Pinales > Pinaceae > Pinus > Pinus albicaulis. The sequence goes on from JAXQQM020077125.1 coordinate 137,478, forward strand.
GAGGGAGTAGGAGATCCTATCAAAATATTGCTTGAGGAAACCCTTGAGAATAAAAGGAACGCACTGATGGATAAATTTTCTCAGATCCTTCAACGGCTGCCCACCTATGGTGCATCTGCATCCAACAACCACTTTGGAGGTGCCACTCCCTTCAAGATATAGGTAAACTTTGAAATTCCTATATTTGAAGGCCAAATAGATGCAGAAGGTCATAGATAGATGGTTGAATTTTATAAAAGGGAATTTCTCGGTCCATGATTTCTCCGACTGAGAAAAGATTATTTTTGCACTCCTCAAAGCCGCCACCCATGTCAAATATTGGTGGGAAACCTACTGTGAGCAAAAGGATGGGACAAAACCCTCTCTGTTCTCGGCCGCACCCACTTGGAATTCATTCCAAGATGGCATCAAGGAATAATATAACCATATAAAACCTGCAGCCGTATACCATCGGGTGTCTTCACCCAAGGAGAGATCTATGTGTTCGTCAACAGTGCTGCCTTATGTACAGTATCAAGCCATTCACAGATGAGGTAGTGTGTGATGTTTCTCCTATTGATGTGGCTGATGTACTATTGGGCCAACCATACTTATGGAGGTGACATGCTGTGTATGAATCTAGGCCTCATGTTGTTATTATTACTTTGGGAAATATCCTGTACAGGATACCGGAGGTATTACTTCCTCTTGTCATCTCTTTGACTACTGCAAAACAACGCAGTAAGATTGTTTCCCAAAGCAGGAAATTTATTTTCCTTACATCTCACTCACAGGGAAAGAAGAATATTGTGGCCACAACCTCGAAATAGGGCTCCCCTGCACTGCTGCAGCAGATGGACAAATTCATGGAGGAATACGGGGACATTTTCTCCTCAATCACAGAGGTTCCTCTACATTGTCAGGACAAGCACTCCATTCATCTAACCTCTGACACTCCACTGCTTGATGTTTCCATTGCTCATACAATTAAAAAAATAGAATCCACACATTTACTGTCTCAGGATAATAAAGCAACCAAATTTACTAAATGCATCCAACATGTATGTCCGCAGATCCATGACATCTTCGACAATCTAATACTGAGTTCAACAGAGTTTGCCTCATCTCATGGAGGATCTCAACACAATGGGGACCATTGCTTCCTAAGGAGGGAGGAATGATCTAGGTGGATATCGGTAGCCACCAATCTATTCCATTTGGACTCGCACCATTAATTCTTGCTGCTTTCCACTTTCAGCATAACTTACTATTTTTAGCAGGTTTTCGGGGTCTGCACTCCCGAAGTCGTTTTGGGACCCTAATGATCTAGGTGGATATTGGTTTCTTCCCACCTATTCCATTTGAAACTCCACCATCATTTCTTTCATTTTTTCATTTTCAGAAAAACTTACTATTTTTAGCAGTTTTTTAGGTCCTGAACGTCTGGAGCCGTTTTGAGGCCCTAAACGGTGTTTTTTGGGCATCACACCTCCGAAAATTACGATTCTGTTTCAAAATTTATATTTGAAATCAGAAATTGTAGTCCTCAGATAGATATTTCTAACAATGTATCATGTGCATCAAATAGAGATAGTATGCCAAGGTTACGACCCCGGGAAGTTGAAACACTGATTTACCCAAACGAGGCCCATAGTTTTGGCGTTTCATCTCCTAGGGTTAGGTTTTTGGATGTTTAGAGTTTTTCATTGTTTCTCAATAACAAATAGGCCCTCGAGCCTCATTGTAACATAGTTCAGAGGCATGTAGCTACCACATCTCTTCTCAGATATAAGCTACCAGTGCCCTAGCTATTTGATTTCCATTATGTCTGTAAGCATAATTATGTTATTTGATATTAATGAAATGAAGAATTATTTCCGCTACATATCTATGTTTATGTCTATTTCTGTATTTTATTGCGTTCTTGCATAAATCTGTATCATGGGATCACTAGGAGCTACTAGTGATTACGAGGAAAGGAGAATAATCACTCAGAGTGGGGCCAATGGTCCAAATGAGGAAGCCTCATGTGAATGAAAAGTCATCATAACACTACAATCCCAACTCAAAAATGGCATATTATGTACTTGGGAGCATTCTCCTTTTCATATTTTCTTATTTCAAGAACATTTAGATTTAGGATTAATTTTTTGAGCCATCGAGGAGCTTCAAACCACGAGTTGCTATTGCTACCATAAAGTGCTACCGAAAGCACTATAATTGCTATAGGAAGGCCAAGATGGTGCTATAGGAAGGATGAGAGGAGGCAAATGAGAAACATGTTATTCATCCATAATTTTCACTATCTAAATATGACTAAGTATCGGTTCTAGATTTCTAGAAACAAAGTTCATGAACATTGTGAGTTCTAGAAATCTCACGGCCTTCATTATCCTTAGGATAAATTTTTCACTATTTCAACATTCCTTCATGCCAAGCTCAGCTCACCCATCCTAGAAGACCCATCATGGGCTCATGCCACTCATTATCACTATGTTTCTCCACCTTTGGCCTCAACCCTGTATTTTTGTTTTTCCTAAACTCCTCCATTGCCTATCTAGGGTTTTTAAGGGCATTTTTCTTGGTTTCATGACCTCCATAATTAAATAATCAACAAGGATTATATATTGATGCTGTTACACGTCATCCTATCCTTAAAATACCTCCATAAACACTTCCCATCACTCCTATCCCTTAGAATCATCATTTTTCTACAAAACCTAGTTTATTGCCACAAATTGACACTTTTTAAGACTAGGCATGTGTTTTGACCTTTTGGACCCCTTCCCTTCAATAAATTCATGAAATTACACTTTACCCTACTCCCTAACATCTATCCCTATCCTCCAAAATTTATCCAAGAATTTAGACAACCCATAACCCCTTCATTCCCCTCCCTCTGCAAGGCAGTCCTAAATCCTCACACCAAACCCTAATTTCCTCTTCCAACTAAGCTAGGGTTTGATATGAAAAGGAGGAACAAGAGAAAAGGATTCATTTTATAGATCATTTCAGCAATAATAAGTCAATACCAGATCATAAACAACATGCCTCCCTCATTTTCCAAGAATTCATTCTAAGAGACAAGCCATGTATCACACCTAGGGCTATTTTTTCTTTAAATTGTGTTTCTAACCAAACAGAGATGAAATTGGAAAACGTGGGAGAGTTTTTTGTCCATAATATGGCCAGGAATAAAAAAATATTTCATTTTTTACACAGGTATCATGGTTTAAGATCAATGTCAAAAATACAGATGTGACGGGAGAAATTCTGCACTTCTGGAGTGACCTTGGGAAAATCAGTTTTTCTCATAGCTGGAGTGTCCAAATGACTTTATTAATAAGTAAAATGAAAACTATACTTCAAGTGATTTCTAATGAGCTATCATGAGCTGAATTTTTAATTGAAGAAGTCATCCAAAAGTGGTCTGCACCAGCACTTTGCATTTCTTGCACTAGCATTCAACACTTTTTGACCAGTGTTGGGAGAATCAGTTTTTGGATAAGTAACTGAAAACCAAATAGAGAACACAATTTTTTTGGAAATTAGACTCAACCAGATTTCCAATGAGCTACCATGAGCTCAATTTTGAGTTGTATAAGGCCTCTAAAAGTTGTCTACACCAGCACTCTGCATTTCTGCACCATCACTCAACACTTTTTGACCAGTTATGGGAAAATAAACTTTTGACAAAGAAAATAAACTTCAATAAACAAAAAAATTGTATATTTGGAAATTATACAAGTAAATATTTCCAACGAGATATCACAGAGCTCATTCTGACACCGGGAAGGCCTCCAAATGCCCTCTGCAAAATGGCACTGTGCACAGGAGAAGTTTTTATGTTTTTGAAATTTTGAGGCCTTAGGAGGGCAACACCCTAGGCGATACGCTATTTTTTGGGGCATCCTCAGATATTAAAGTTTAAATTTTTGGGTTTTTTATGTCTCCATAAATCTTCACAAAATTTTTTAGATCATTTGGAGCATTTTTGCCCCCTCAAAAGGTCAAATAACACCTCAAAAATGACCTTTCTGCCTCCTTTTCAGGCCTGGCGCTACGCGTTGAGAAGTCATGGGAGATTTGATTTTTTAGCAGGTAAATGGCATCCAATCAGAAAAAATAAAGTATTTATGGAAAGTAGACTCTTCAATCTTTCCAATGAGCCATCACGGGCCCAAATCTGATGCCAGGAAGTTGTCCAAAACTTGGTTGCAAAACAACCTATTTTCTGCAAAAGTGGCGCTACGCCCCTCGACTGTCTTTTGCCAAAAAGTCAACAAAACACACAAATTTATGACAAGATGAATTTTTAATATTTTCTTGGGAAAATCACTCCAGATTTGATTGGGGAGTTATGTTATGAAAATTTTCATTTATTTTCTTATCTCTTATGTGTCTTGGGCCTTGCATGGTCATTAAGCACATTTATGACATTTATGGCCAAATTAGGGTTTCTGGAAGCCTCTTAAGGTTTCCACCTCCTCATTTGCTCCATAAATAGAGCATGAGGCTCTTTTATATTTTGTTGGATGTTGATGAATTATGCTAAATTAATACATAGTCCCTTGAAGCCTTTGATGAGAAATTGATGTCTTGGAGCTTATGCATGATTTGATTCACTTGTTGATGGAGAAGGACTGTTTGTAGGATCCATAGGCTTGGTTGATGGTGAATTTTTCTCTTGTTAATTTTTTCTAAGTTTCTCATATGTTTTCCATCCATCTATGCTGCAGTAGGAAAAAAAATTTAGACTAAGATATGCTTGTTGATGGCACCTTAGATCTGTTTGTTTCCTTCACTGCCTAAATGTTTTCTTCTGCTTAAGATATGTTAGGGAATCCATCTTTTGCTCTCTAAAAAGTTTTTGGCTTGTCTATTTTCTTGAATTATTTATATCAGTTAGTATCAATTATGATTTATGGCTAGCCCTGCATATTGTTACCTCTGAAGTACTTTGTTCTTGAAATCATCTTTTGAAACAACTTTGCCTATAGTTTGTCAAAGAAGTCTGTCTTAACCATGCTCTTTGCCTTTACTTAGCTAAAATTGTCTCAAGGAACTTTCATACCTGTCACCGTGGATGCTAGGGTTTCTCCCTTCTTCTATGGTCATAGTTAATTGTGAACTTAAATGTTTTTTCTGCTCTTGATGATAAAATCCATGAAAGATTAAATAATTTTTTTCCTTTATATGTTTTATCTGAATGTTGTCTTGGTTGATTATCTGTCTTCAGTCTAAAATCAAATGGATTAGGTTTTTCTTAAGCCTTTGATTCTCTTGCTATACTTATAAATATTCTAAATCCCTTAGTTTACAGGTATATAAAGGATTCTGTTTCTGCCCTTTATTAGCTTGTTGTTCTCAAGTTTAATGTCCATCTCATGATCCTTCCCAACCTTAAAGATCCACCAACCAAGTTAAATTTCCCTGCAAATTCTCTTGAAACCATTGATGAACTCATTCATGACCTTGTTTGACTCCATTGCCCAATGACTTGACAATCTTTCTTGTTTTCTATCTAAACCCATCTGAGCATCATACCCAACCAAAAACATTCAAAATACCCTGCACTTAACATCTAGCCTAAAATCAACCTAATTAGAAAACAAGTTCACATATTTTCACCTACTAGAGATATCCCTCTCTGAATCTAGGAAGGCTAGGTCCTTGGATTCCAAAGCTTGGTTTAATTTTACCCTATACCTTTGTATCTCAATCAATCTAGCAAATTACGGGTAGCTAACACAACAAAGGGTCCAATTGATTCCAAAATTTTCCATCTTCATCTTAGATCACTTGTCAAAGAATTAAGTTGACCATCAAAATCATACATCCATCAAAATTGCATGAAAAATATCTTAAAAATTCTACACACGTTAGTGATATAATTGTGAACTTAAAAGGGTCTTTGTGAAGAGGATAGTGGTTAAAGCATAATAAATTGGAGTGACAAGTTATTTTTGACCGACTGCTACCATTGAATTAGATAATGAATCCATAAAGGAAAAAACTCTCCCTCACTTAGTCAAAGGCCTAAAGAAAATGTGGGAGGTGGATTTAATAGAAGGGAGCCCTCAAATACTAAGAGAATCGACTTGCACCCTCCTGTGGTAGATATTTTTAGAATACATCAGAGAATATGATTCTTAAAATTATTATAGGGGTATGATGATGACATTGCCTTTGAGTTTTCCATGGCTTTAAATTCAAAAACAAAGGACAATTCCACCACTGTTGTGAGGGGGTTGGCTATATATCCAAGCCTTGAACTAATTTCTTAGATATAGAAATAAAGACCACCCTGCCTTTAGGAATAAAATGGATTAGAGAAGACAAGGGCACTAGTGTCACTACTAAAGTTAATTTCTTAATTTCCAAAGAGAAACCTCTGGAGGACAAGAATGGATCTAGGAGAGAAAGCCTACCTTATCCATGGGATGAGGTGGATTATCATATTCTGAAATAAATTTCTTGTGAGGGAAGAATGAGTGTGGTATATTCCTACCGCTTTAGGTTGCTGCATGAACTCAGACTCAAGACTGAGTTTCCTCTGGCTCAGAGACTAAATGTGCCATACTTCCTTCTTTAGTCCATTAGGGAAATGAACCATAAAATAAGAGAGGGAAAACACGAGCACCTAACCCACCCTCGCCTTATCAAACTAATAGTGGTGGATGCCTTGAAAAAGTTGAAAATACATGTCTTGTGGTCCAAATTCATATACATGGATAGATAAAACTTTATAGGAACCCAAAACATTACTTCGGGGGAAACACCTGTATCTAGCCTTGGTGGTAGGGACACAAGAATAAAGGAGGAGGAAACATAAAAGAAAATAGAAGAGGAAAAAATGAAAAGAAAGGAAGAATGAGAAACATAGGTAGAGGTAGAAGGAGCAGAAGAAGATAAATAAGAGGGAGAAAAAAAGAAGTGGAGAAATTGAGTCCTAAGAATATTACTGAACTGAAGGAAATATAAATATCCCCTCATCAAACCAGTTTTTCCCTAGGAAACACTAAATATGAGGTAGCTACCACTTTAGATACCTTAGGCACTCTTGTAAAACCCAAAAATAAGAGACCAAGGCAAGCCCCTCTATAATTCAATACCAGGAAGAGAAATAGAATCAAGCAGGGGAGACCACAAAATCCCACAAAAGTCCCCATTGCAATTGAGGAGTCCCCAAGCAAGAAAGAGGAGGTGGGGCCAACTAAGGGAAAAATTGAGGATGTCACCTCTCCAAAGCCCAAACCAAAGAATCCTATAGCCTATGCGAGGATTAGTACCACTAGATCAACCTCCTTCAGGAAACCCAAGGCACCAACATACATCCAACAAGAATAAAATGACATGCTACAGGAGAAACAAATCATGCTAGAGGAGGGACAAATCATGATATAGGAGGGAGAGAATGTGAAAATAAAGGGGAATAATGTACAAATATAGGGGAAATATGTACAAATGGAGGTACACAGTGAACAAAAGGAGCTACAAGAGGCATAAAACTCCCCAAATACCTTTGAAAAATACTTCCCAAAACTTTCAGAACCTATCTAACAACCTAGAATGGGGTCTTATTACAAATTCATTGAAGGAGGGAGACTGATCCCTGAAAAATTCACAATCACACTTATATATGAATTGGGAATAGAGAGAGGGTGCACCCATAGATGGATGCAGATTGCCAAATCAAATAATGTGGGAGATGTGAGGTCAATAGAAGAGATGGTCATTGAAATGGGAAAAGATTTGGTTAATGTAAGGCTCGGAGAATTTTTCATAAAGGAGCAGTTGCAAGCAGAGAAAATGAGGTTGAAGGAGCAACTACAGGAAAAAGAAACCCAACTTGCCACCATGGAAAGTTTGTGTATGGAGGCCATGCAATATAGGTAAGCTTCAAAGTAATATGAATTTTATATGAAGGATCAATGGTTACAATCTGAAATCAGAACCTTAGCTCAATATAGTTCCCTACCATTTCAGGACTACATAAAATTTATTGAATTTTCCTGGAAATCTAGTATAGAGGAGAGGGAAAATATGGTTTTGTTTTATATGCATAACGTCATATTGACTAATATGAACCATTGGGATCCTAATTCCAAACTAGGTGACATGAAATTGATGGCCTTGGAATCATGGATAGCACATGAGGAAGCAAGAGAAAAAGAGGTGAAGGGAGTAATCGAAAGAGAAGAGAAGGAAGCTTTGGAAATTAGAGCAGAGCTATTGAGCCCCAGAGAAATCATTAGCAACCATCAAGTCATATCCAATGATGTTGTGCTAGCACCTAGGTACATTGAAACTCAACAATAAGAAATTTCACATTTTGAAGATACCTTTAGGCTACTAGGAGATAAAATTTTGCATGCTTTCCAAAGGAGATGGCATGTTTTGCCACTCAAGCTGGAAAATAGAGAATACCACACTCCTGATATACTGAAAAATTCCTTGGAGAAGACACCCTTCTATAAAATAGCTATGAAAAGAATGAAAATACATTGTATAGGTTTGAAACTCAATCCACCTTTTCTGCTAGGAATGCATGAAGGAAGAGACCAATCATAAGGATAGAAGGAGTGAATTGAAGAAGAAAAGAATGCAGGATTCTACCCACCAAGGGTACTCCATCTCAGGTACCTTGGGATGTCATGGAGGCCACCTGGTCCATGAGAGAGATGAACATGGATGACTGAGTTTCTTAGAGGATGAAAAAACATATTAGTATGGGGTGGTGATGAGGCTCATCAATAGGTACATTATAAAGGGTCATTATTCCATCCTTAAACTTATTAATTGTCTCTTTCTCACATTTATTTACATTTTTTTAATATCATGCTTAGTGATAAGGGTGAAAATAAATTTTTCATATCATGTAGCCTAATATGGTTTGATTGCAGGAAATGAAGCCATTTTTGAGACAATTTCCATGTAGGGGATCGAAGTAGACAACAAGGAGATATTGTAAGGGGGTTGTCCACTTCCTTAACTCCCTCAATCAACTCAATATCTCATCAAGATATCAGTCATCAACTCGAGGTTATTCTCAGCCAAGAAAGTGAAAGTCATGAGGATCCAAGATCCTCTCTTCTCAAGATTCAAGAGAAAATATTAATATTTTATAGGGATT